>JAMWET010003215.1:0-42873 GCA_024036415.1 Prochilodus magdalenae | reverse complement strand
CACTGAGACCGGGTCTTACTGTACGGCACACTGACCATGTCCTCCTGAGAACTCGGGTCTTACTGCGCACACTGACCATGTCCTCACTGAGACCGGGTCTTGACTGACCGCACACTGCACTGAGTCTCACTGGACCCTGGGTCGTACTGACCGACACACTGACCATGTCTCCCTGAGCCCGGTCTTCCTGTACCGCACACTGACCCATGTCTCACTGAACCGGGTCTTACTGACGCACCTGAACATGTCTCACTGAGACCGGGTCTTACTGACCGCACACTGACCATGTCCTGCACTGATACCCGGGTCTTACTGACCGGTCACACTGACCATGTCCACTGATACGCCGGTCTCATACTGACAGCACTGACTGAGTCTGCACTGAGACCGGTCTTATGACCACACACTGACCCTGTCTCACTGAGACCTAGGGTCCCTTACCCTGACCGCTACACTGACCATGCTCACTGAGACCCGGGTCTTCTGACCGCACACTTACCTGTCTCACTGTACCTGAGTCTTACTGACAGCACACTGACATGTCCTCACTGAGACCGGTATCTTACTGACCGCGAACACTGCTGAGTCTCACTGATACAGGTCTTACTGACCCGCACACGGACAATGTGCTCACTCATAGACGGTCTTACTGCCCGCACACTGACCATGTCTCACTGAGACCGGGTCTTACTGACCGCACACTGACTGAGTCTCACTGAGACCGGGTCTTACTGACCGCACACTGACCATGTCTCACTGAGACCGGGTCTTACTGACCGCACACTGACCAGGAGACAGTAAGCTGCAGTCCATTCTGAATTCATTTTTTGTGTGATGTCACATAACCAGCTCCAGTACATGTATCCAACCTACAGCAGTTTAGCCCCGCCCCTTCACACTGAGTTTACAAGCAGTCAGCCGTCAGTGCTTTCTAAATGAGGCATAGCCAATCAGGACAGAGTTCATTTTCATACATCAGTCTTAAAGCCACAGTAGCCGAAGCTGCCTGTCTGATTATGAGGGATGAAGTCCGGTTGGGAAGTCATCGTGTGAAATGATAGGCTGGATTGTTGTATGGAGTTATTGCGAAGAGAGGAAAGGGGCCCAGATCTGAAATCTGTGGGTGTTGCAGCCCCCCTCACCGCCCCCCGTATCCCATATCCCTGGTTGGAGGTGTTTAGCATAATCTTGTCAGCAGCAGGCCATCGGTAGCAGTGAGAGCCGACTGCCAGAGGACTCGGCTCACGCTAATTCAGTCCTGCTGCACGGTGTGTGATGGAGATTTAATTACCCTCACCCAGCCACTGCCCGAGGAGACCCCCAGCACACACCCACACACATACGGAGGAGCAGTGGATGTTCTTTTAAATGTGAGGTGCTCTAGCTTCTGTGTTACTGTTGATTGTGCACAGTGAGGCAGTGAGTGTGTGGCCAGCTTGAAGCAGCTTTGTCACAGGTGCTGGTCTTTCAAAGCCAAGGTGAGCGTTGTCATTCAGCCCATACAGTCAGTAGTGCACAGCTGGTCGAGGCGGCGTTTCTCCAGACTCCCATACGCAAAATAACACAAAGACAAGTGCATGTAGACAACAGGTGGACATTGCAGCTCGTACACACTGATAGTGTAGTTGCCCAGGATACACCGAATACACAGGGTACATATAGGGAACAATGTAAACAGGGTGAATGGTGGACTATAGACTAGTACACAGTGTAGCAGGAACTATGAACTGAGTGGTGGGTTTTGGCAAAGTGTTCAGGGGAACCACAGAAACACCGAATCCTTACACAATGTCAAAAACAAACGTACTTCGACGCATGCCGAGAGAAAAGCCAAGGACTGTTCATTAGACACGTTGATAATCAAGGTCAGCAGCACATACAGGGTAATGATGGGCGAGGCAGAGGGAGCAGAGAGAGATGGGCAATGGTCAAGAGCCAGGGGGTGCCACGGACAAAACCTGGGAGCGATGCAATCCGAGCCAGGAGAGAAATGGGGTTTACTGAATGAGTCCGGGATGTCACTCAACAACAGAACACAAGACAGCAGAGAATGGGGACCACACTGAGTCATAAAACGAGAGGGCAGGCGAGAAAGCTGAAAACCGGAGAGACAGGAGCAGGGTCAAGAGCCAGAGAGTAACCGGGAAGACTGGTACAAAGGAAAGATCCAGGCGGCGTAGAGAAGAGGGAAGTCAGGTCAAAGCACAGAGAGTCAGAACTGCAACGGTGAGGTTGGCAAAGCTTTGCGACAGGGTGTGTGTGGGTGGGGCTTAAATACTACTGATGACAGCTGGGGTAATCAGTAGACAGGAGAGACGGACCGGGGAGGATTAGTGGAGCGTGAGCATGTGGGCGTGACGCCATCGGACTGTGCACTCTGGGAACTGGAGTTCGGAAGAGTGGCCAGGCCCGGCAGACCCGCAGACGTGGCAGAGGGTCCGAAAAACAGGAAAGCAAACCAGAGGGAAAATCCAGGGGAGAAAAAGGGGAGGTCAAAACCAGAATGAAAAACCAGAGGGAGAGAGGAGAGAGAGAGAGGGAGAGAGGAGAGAGAGAGAGAGAGAGAGAGAGGGAGAGAGAGAGAGAGAGAGAGGGGGAGAGAGAGAGAGAGGGAGAGGGGGAGAGAGAGAGAGAGAGAGAGAGAGAGAGGGGGAGAGAGAGAGAGAGAGAGAGGGGGAGAGAGAGAGAGAGACAGAGAGGGAGAGAGAGAGAGAGAGAGAGAGAGAGAGAGAGAGAGAGAGAGAGAGAGAGAGATCGAGATCGAAGAAGAGTTGAGACTGGAAACAAAAATGTCTTCCCCACTCTGGGACGTCCTGACCTGAAGAGAAACCCAAAATGAGGCGCTCCAGTCCAGAACCTGCACTACTGTAACACTGGCATTGTCATATCCACTTTTGGGCAGTCGTGGGCTGGAGGTTAGGGAACCAGCCTTGTGATCGTAGGGTTGCCGGTTTGATTCCCTGAACTGACAGTAACGACTAAGGTGCACTTGAGCAAGGCACCTAACCCCCAACTGCTCCCCGGGCGCCGTGGATAGGGCTGCCCACCGCTCCGGGTAAGTGTGCTCACTGCCCCCTAGTCTGTGTGTTCACTAGTGAGTGTGTTTGTGGGTGTTTCACTTCACGGATGGGTTAAATGCGGAGACTAAATTCCCCACTGTGGGATCAATAAGGGATTCAAATCTTTAGTCCTGCATCTTCATTCTGCTAGTGCACACGTCACTTCATCGTCCTCACTGTCTTCAGGGTCTTACTCTCTCATTTAAGTCTACCTCAGGGCCTTGTATCGTACGTCTTGCGTTTGTGTATTTTATGTTTAGTGTTTATTACAGTCAGAGTCTTCTGGCTCTTGTAGTTGTAATCTATTTATCGTTACATGTTCATGTGCTGCACTTTGGGTCAGAGCGTAACTCTATATCAGCCCTGATGGTAAAACTACTTGAGTCACGCGTCAGGACTCTGCCTCTGAAATAGCCCGGGTACTACAAAGGCTCCTTAACGCTATGGAGGTCTGAAAGGATGTGTAGCTGTTAAAGAAGCTCCTCTCTGAGAGAAGAGCGAGTCTCCTGGGGAGAACCGAGGCGGTAATGAAGGAAAAGAATGGGAACGGTAAATACAGTGACCTCAGGACTTTATCTGTAGTTTAGTATACAGCAGCACGTTCACCGTCTCAGCCAGCTCGTTTGTGCTTGACGACCCTTTTGACCTTGTCGTTGCTGTGACCTCCGCAGCTGTCCTTGACCTCCTTGCTGTGGAGCTCACACACTGCTGCAGCATGATTTATTCACCCGCCTCGCTTTGTCTCCAACACACACACACAAACAACGCAGTGCATGGCGTCCCCCCAGGGGTGCGCATGCACCCATACACCAACCCAGGCCCCTCCCCCTCTGCCTCTTTTCTCAGCAGACTCTGCTGTTTGTATTTCATTTATCGGACTCAGGCTGCACACATATACCTGCACACAGTGTTCATCAAAACCACACACACACACACACACACACACACACACACAGACACACACACACACATACAGACACACACAACACGCACATACACACACACACACACACATACACACACACACACACACATACACATACAGACACACACAGGAACAAACACACACAGACACACACTCAAACACATGCACACACTCAAACACATGCACACACGCAGACACAAACACACACAGACACACACATACAAACACACATAAACACACACGCAAAACACATGCACACACGCAGACACAAACATGCACACACACAGACCCAAAAAACACACACACACACAGACACACACATATACACACACACACACACTCAAACACACACACAAACACACACAAACACACACAGACACACAAACAAACACAGACACAAACACACACACACACACACACACACAAACTCACACTCAAACACACACACCAACGCGCAAACAGACACACACTCAAACACACAAACACACACATTCACACACACACACTCAAACACACACTTTTACACACACACATGCACATGAATACATATGAGTGCCACAAATAGCCGTATCTGCGGTGGGTGTTGTTTTCATAGACCGTTGTTTGGTTACTGGAGGTCAGAGTTTAGCGCTCAGATGCTGAGTGCATGCAGACACGTCAGTGTGTTTGCATTTCATTTATCCTGGAGAGTCGGAGAGAAACACGCTGCTGCTGATTCAAACGCACTACAGCCGGGTGATCATGATCAGTTTCATTATGATTCCCTAACGATTCAGTGCATCACGAAATCTCAGGTTTCACCACTACTTGATACGATTGTCAGTTCCGGAGTTGCTCATATGATTCACAATTATTGGGAATGACCAGTGCTTAGTTCTGGTGCAGTGACCCCATAACAGCTAGGCCTTACAAGGTGGGTGTTTTTAGTAAAGTGGCCAGTGAGTAGAAGCACAAGGTTGGCGTTTCTAATAAAGTGGCCAGTGTGTGGAAGTACCAGGTTGGTGTTTCTAATAAAGTGGCCAGTGAGTGGAAATACCATGTTGGTGTTTCTAATAAAGTGGCCAGTGAGTGGAAGTGTAAGGTGGCTGTTTCTAATAAAGTGGCCAGTGTGTGGAAGTGTAAGGTGGCTGTTTCTAATAAAGTGGCCAGTGTGTGGAAGTGTAAGGTGGCTGTTTCTAATAAAGTGGCCAGTGAGTGGAAATACCAGGTTGGTGTTTCTAATAAAGTGGCCAGTGTGTGGAAGTGTAAGGTGGCTGTTTCTAATAAAGTGGCCAGTGAGTGGAAATACCAGGTTGGTGTTTCTAATAAAGTGGCCAGTGAGTGGAAGTGTAAGGTGGCTGTTTCTAATAAAGTGGCCAGTGTGTGGAAGTACCAGGTGGGTGTTTCTAATAAAGTGGCCAGTGAGTGGAAATACCAGGTTGGTGTTTCTAATAAAGTGGCCAGTGAGTGGAAGTATAAGGTAGGTGTTTCTAATAAAGTGGCCAGTGAGTGGAAATACCAGGTTGGTGTTTCTAATAAAGTGGCCAGTGAGTGGAAGTACCAGGTTGGTGTTTCTAATAAAGTGGCCAGTGAGTGGAAGTACCAGGTTGGTGTTTCTAATAAAGTGGCCAGTGAGTGGAAGTACCAGGTTGGTGTTTCTAATAAAGTGGCCAGTGAGTGGAAGTACCAGGTTGGTGTTTCTAATAAAGTGGCCAGTGAGTGGAAGTACCAGGTCGGTGTTTCTAATAAAGTGGCCAGTGAGTTTAGTTGAGGAGGGGTTGAGGTTGTGGGTTGTATGTCTCCAGCAGGTCCAACTGGCCTGGTTTACATCTGTCCTGTTTGACTGAGATCCAATCCCACTAAACCCCCTAGCAGACTACAGTCCATGGTCGGAGCATGCTTACTGGTACTGAAGCTCCTGAGAGGAGCGACTCACTGTTTCCTGTATTGTGGAGGTGCTGCTCCTTTTCCTGACTCCCACTGAGAGAAAAGTTCTGTACTGTTGGTTGAGGACTGAAGAGTGTGTGTGCTCTGTCACCGTTAATCCGCTACATGAATACCGATTAGTACCTCTGATTCCTCCCTCTCACGCACACACACACACACACACACACACACACCACACACACACACACACACACACACACACACTCACACACACCACACACAGAACATCAATGTCAATCTCGCGCCTCACAGCGACACTGACGTTTGTCAGATAGGTGACGGTAATGAGGGGAGACGCTTCCTACTGTGGCCCCATGGCGACAGAAAGCTCAGCAGACACCTGAAGGAAAGGCGTGTGTACTTAAACACTGGGGAGGCGTGTCCTGATTTCTGAAGCAGAGCAGCAGACATGCTCCGAGAAGCAGTTGGGAAGTAAACGCCCTTTGATCACACAAGTGAGCAGAACCCTTGCTGCTGCTTGAGCATCCAGTGGATTCCAGTGCAGGCTCACTGTATGATATAGCTAAAGGCTCATTCTGTGAGCTAAAGAAAGACCACTGGTGGTCTTAAAACTTCAAAATACTTCAGCCTGAGGTCATCCTATCCCACCCTAGTAGGGTGGCCACCTTCATAACCCCCAAAAAATAGAGGACTGACCCAACAGCCATGATTGTGGACATGCAGCGAGCAGTGATGTCCTCCATGAGTCATCCTGTTAGTGCTAGCATCATTGGTAGACGGCTGCACCATGCAGGACCACATGCACGCAGATCACGACTATCCCAACACCACGTCACCGTGACCAAAGACTGCAGTGGTGTCGTGCCAGACTGTGACTCAGAATGGCAGCGGGTCCCACTTTAGTCTTGGTGGAGACGCCCAACGAGTCCGTGTGTGGAGGCACCGTGGTCAGCACCAAGATGAACAGTCTGTTGTCACACGTCCAGAAGACCTGGTGTCCCTCCACCTCCACCCCTACCGCACCATCTGCAGGAACTGTGTGAGGATATTCAAGCTGCATGGGACGGATTATCACAGGACACCATTAGGAACCTCTACAGCTCCATACCGAGACGTCTGGCGTGTTGGGTTAGCAAACATGGTGGCCCAGCGCCATACCAAGAGACAGACTTCTGTATGTGTAGCTCAATGAATATTGATCATATCAGTCTAAATTCATCATCAGTTATTGATCCTGGTAACCTTTATCTTCCTTCCCAACACCACCACACTCCCGCACCTCCTTCTGGGTGCAGCTGTTGTTTTGATGGTGAGTGTATATTACAGTAGAAAGCATTTCGGTCCAGACATGTGCAGTCTCTATGGACCCTTGTCTCTTAGGGGCTGGTGCAGTGGTCCTAATCTCCCCCGCCTGTTGTAGCTGCTGTTTGCATCTGTAACTTCTCCTCTGAGCAGTGGGTAAACATTATGGATCTTGAAGTGGTCCCAGGATGCTCAGGCTCAGTCTCAGTCTCCACGCTTCTGAACTCGACTCCTCCGGGACTCCAGCCTGGTTTTCACCGCATTGATCCTGCTTCTGCACACAGACCAGATCGATATTCCAATTGAATGAGCTGTATGTGCTTGTCTGGCTAATACCGCGCCACTTCTTCTTGGATCCAGACCATAATAACAATGCTACTACTAGTACTAATAATAGTAGCAGCAATGCTAAAGCTAATTACAATAATGGCTTCATTTGTAACCTTTAAATGAATAGAGAAAATGCCTGCAGGACCCCCGCAGGACCACCACAGAGTAGGTGGTATATGGGTGGTGGATCATTCTCAGCACTGCAGTGACACTGACCTGGTGGTGGTGTGTTAGTGTGTGTGGTGCTGGTGTGAGTGGATCAGACACAGCAGTGCTGCTGGAGTGTTTAGACACTGTGTCCACTCACTGTCCACTCTATTAGACACTCCTACCTTGCTGGTCCACCTTGTAGATGTACAGTCAGAGACGATAGCTCATCTGCTGCTGCCCAGTGCAGTGTTGGTCATTCTCTAGTCCTTTATCAGTGGACACAGGACGCTGCCCACAGGACGCTGCCCACAGGACGCTGCTCACAGGACACTGCCCACAGGACACTGCCCACAGGACGCTGCCCACAGGACGCTGCCCACAGGACACTGCCCATAGAACACTGTTGGCTGCATTGTTTTGGCTGGTAGATGATTCTCAGTCCAGCAGTGACACGGTTCAGTGTCCAGCAGCACTGCTGTGTCTGTCCACTCACACCAGCACAACACACACTAACACACCACCACCACCACGTCAGTGTCACTGCAGTGCTGAGAATGATCCACCACCCACATACTACCTGCTCTGTGGTGGTCCTGTGGGGGTCCTGATTACTAAAGAACAGGGTGATACAGTATACAGAGAAACAGATGGACTACAGTCTGTACCTGTAGAACTACAGAGTGTCCTATATGGAGAGAACCTGGTGGTGTTAGTGCTGCTTAGCTTAGCATTTGTAGCGCTCAGCCTCATTGATTAGACAAAATAGGCTACATCATACAACCTAAGGGAATCCCTGCGGTGTTAACCAATCCTGACTGCTAGCCTAGCCACTGACCCAGATAGCATCCGGATGTGGGCCACATCTGGCAGAGATATATCTCTGCTGGTCCACTATATGGCTGGCGCCTGTGATATGCAGGTGAACCAAAGGCCCACATATTTGAACATGCATGTGGCCCACGTGTCCCTAATCAGATCTGGTCCACTTCTGCCAGAGGAATGGCAGAGTTGCCTACTGACATGTGGCCCCAGGCTAGTGCTGTCAATTGATGCAGCAAGTGGGAAAATGGGGAATGTGGGCCAGATTTGGACCAGAACAGTTTAGCTATCTGGGGAGCTACAGGCTAATAAATACAACCACGCCAGCGTTTCAGCAAAATCTGTAACCCTGTTTATTCAGATAAACCATGTAGGTATCTAGAAAGCTTTTAGCCTGGCCTTCTCATGTGACCAGTCAATTCTATCCATCCTCTGCACTTAAGTAAATAAGCTCCTCCCACCTTCAAAGTATATGATGCGAAAGGGGGTTCCTGAGCATTTAAACCAACTGGGGATCACTGCTGCACTGCCGTCGGAGGCGAGTACGCAGGTTTACAGGAGATGCAGCCGTGCGTCGTTTTTAGGAGCGTCTCTTTAACTGTGTTTACATATGACATCAGGCTCTTATATATCCGAGAAGTCAGGAGAACCCAGTTTTCCATGATATGAGCCACGCGAGGCTGCCTGCTTTCATAGGAACGGTATTATGAGGCAGTCCATCATGCTGTCTTTATCACTGGCCCTGTCTACCGCCTGAAACATTAACAGCACAGACACACACACCTCGCTTCTGCTCCCTCAGCTTCCGGCGCGCTCCACTATATCTACATACTCGCTGCAATCGACATTTTCCATTTGGCAGGTTCTATATCTCTCTGGCCCCGCTGTTACCATGGTAACAATCTCTGGGTCTCAGCTGGTGAGTTAGCGCTGCCCTGTAGGCTGCTAACCTGACAGTCGCCTTTCAGGGGGCTATTTAATAAGGCCAATAATAAAGAGACCCCTATTAAATAAGGCCCCTTAATTATGAGGCTGGATCTGATTACTGTCTGGTCAATAATGCAGATCAGATATGATGAACTTACCTCTCGGTTTGAGAGGTGGACGCTCAGACAGCCTTCATACTTCGACGAAATAGCCACGCCCACTCATACAGCGTTTATACTTTCAAAGAATAGCCACGCCCACTCATCCAGTCTTCATACTTTCAAAGAATAGCCACGCCCACTCAGCCATCCTTCATACTTTCAAAGAATAGCCACGCCCACTCATCCAGTCTTCACACTTTCACACAATAGCTACGCCCACTCATCCAGCCTTCATACTTTCAAAGAATAGCCACGCCCACACATCTAGCCTTCATACTTTCACAGAATAGCCACACCCACTCACACTGCCTTTATGCTTTCACTGCATAGCTACACCCACTCACCCAACGCTTCATACTTTCATTAAATAGCCATGCCCACTCACTAAGCCTTCATACTTTTACTGAATAGCCACGCCCACTCATCCAACCTTCATACTTTTACAGAATAGTCACGCCCACTCATCTAGCCTTTATACTTTTACTGAATAGCCACGCCCACTCACCCAGTCTTCATACTTTCACAGAATAGCCACACCCACTCACCCAGTCTTCATACTTTCACAGAATAGCCACACCCACTCACCCAGCCTTCATACTTTCACACAATAGCCACGCCCAATCACCCAGCCTCCAAACTTTCACTGAATAGCCACGCCCACTCATTCAAGATTCATACTTTCACAAAATAGCCATGGCCCCTCACTCAGCCTTCAAACTTTTACAGAATAGCCACGCCCACTCACACAGCATTCATACTTTCACAGAATAGCCACACCCACTCACACTGCCTTTATGCTTTCACTGCATAGCTACACCCACTCACCCAACGCTTCATACTTTCATTAAATAGCCATGCCCACTCACTAAGCCTTCATACTTTTACTGAATAGCCACGCCCACTCATCCAACCTTCATACTTTCACAGAATAGTCACGCCCACTCATCTAGCCTTTATACTTTTACTGAATAGCCACACCCACTCATCCAACCTTCATACTTTCACAGAATAGCCACACCCACTCACCCAGCCTTCATACTTTCACTGGATAGCCACACCCACTCATCCAACCTTCATACTTTCACTGGATAGCCACACCCACTCACCCAGCCTTCATACTTTCACTGCATAGCTACACCCACTCACCCAACGCTTCATACTTTCATTAAATAGCCATGCCCACTCACTAAGCCTTCATACTTTCACTGGATAGCCACACCCACTCACCCAGCCTTCATACTTTCACTGGATAGCCACACCCACTCATCCAACCTTCATACTTTTACTGGATAGCCACGCCCACTCCCCCAGCCCACAGAAAGCTTAGTAATGTGTATTTCTTTGAACTGTTATCGTATGATGTCAGCTTTGAATTTGATAAATGGATTCAGCTGCCTAAAAACAGGGCTGTGTTCTATCAAAGCGACTACAAATTAAGATTTAGGGCCCACTTAACGTTTTAGTCTGACCGAAGATAATAAACTCAATCTGTCTCTCTCTCTCTCTCTCTCTCTCTCTCTCTCTCTCTCTCTCTCTCTCTCTCTCTCTCTCTCTCTCTCTCTCTCTCTCTCTCTCTCTCTCTCTCTCTCTCTCTCTCTCTCTCTCTCTCTCCCTCTCTCTCTCTCTCCCCCTCTCTCCCTCTCTCTCTCTCTCTCTTTCTCTCTCTCTCTCTCCCTTTTTCTCTCTCTTTCTCTCTCTTTCTCTCTCTCTCTCTCCCTCTCTCCCTCTCTCTGTCTCTCTCTCTCACTCTCTGTCTCTCTCTCATTCTCTCTCTCTCTCATTCTCTCTCTCTCTCTCTCTCTCTCTCTCTTTCTCTCTATCTCTCTCTCTCTCTCTCTCTCTCTCTCTCTCTCTCTCTCTTAATTACAGCTGAGTTATTCTCTCTGTGTGTAGCCCCTAATTGATGAGCTGGGAGGGATCATACAGGGTGAAAGGCATTAATATGGTGTTAGGCTAATGTGGGCGTGTGTCTGCTATAGAGTGGCTTTGGGGGGTTATGAATAAAGGCCAGGCTTATTAACATTGCCCTGCCACAGTTCTTTATTATGTTTGTGGTTTTGAAATTTCAGGTGAAGTGTTTTGAGTTACAGCGGAGGAACACTAGCCTGTGTAATTCAAAGGGGTACGAGCGCGTATGGAAAACGAATCTGACTGTTGCTGAAGTGGATTTCCTGGAAACTCGCTCGCCATCAGAAGGTAGCTGCACCCAGAAGGAATCAGCCGACAGGAACGAAACTCGGTGGGTAGCTTTGACATCATGAGACACGTCAATGATTCAGGCTTCACACTCGTGCATGTGACGTAAGCAAGGACGGGTTTATTGCTGTATCTGGCTGGCTATATTTTCCATTCTGACTCGTGCTGTGGTGCTGGTAGCATCCTTTTCAAGCTAAGTATTGTCCAGCCTGCGTGAAGTGACCCAACAGCCACGATTTCGGATATATAAGATTGTGGGCACCGATGCCCTCCATAAGTCATTCTGCACCGTTAACATCACATCCTGTTACCACCAGCACCGTTAGCAGACGGCTGCACGACACAAGACTACATGCACACAGAGCGTTACAGCCAGACGTCCTTAACACCACGTCACCGTCACCAAAGACTGCAGTGGTGTCGTGCCAGACTGTCATGGAGTGACTCAGAATGGCAGCGGGTCATCTTCAGTGACGAGTCCCGCTTTAGTCTTGGTGGAGACGACCAGCGGATCCGTGTGTGGTGGCACCGTGGTCAGCGCCAAGACGACCAGTTTGTTGTTACGTGTCACACGTCCAGAGGGCCTGGTGTCCCTCAACCTCCACCTCCACCCCTACCACACCACCTGCAGGAACTGTGTGAGGATATTCAAGCTGCATGGGATGGATTATCACAGGACACCATTAGGAACCTCTACAGCTCCATACCGAGACGTCTGGCGTGTTGGGTTAGCAAACATGGTGGCCCGACACCATACTGAGAGACAGACTTCTGTATGTGTAGCTCAATAAATATTGATCATATCAGTCTAAACTTATCATCAGTTATTGATCCTGGTCACCTTTATCTTCCTTCCCAACAGCACCGCACTCCCACACCTCCTTCTGGGTGCAGCTGTTCTTTCAATGGTGAGTGTATTAGTTATTTATGGAATTAATATCTATAATATCAATGAATCTAATAAAGCATAGACCTTCATTTCTTAAATCCAGATTTCGGTTCTGGAACTTGTAAGCACTCATACAAGATCCAGGTTTGGAAACTGGAGTTCTTCAAAGGTCTGGATCTGAAGACCCACAGTCTGTACTATTAAACCCTTGAACAACCCCTGCTTTAAGGTCGTATGGTGTAGGTATCTGTCCACCTTAAATCCAGGTGCCTGTCCTGGAGTTTTTGAAATCATTGGTAGTCAACAGTACCTGCCAGTCAATTAAATATCTAGGACTAGAAAATGGATTTTCTGAGGACCACCCAACACTCTCATGGCTCCATGTTTAAGAATGGTACATGATAACTAGCAAGCTCTTCTTTATGAAGGAGTAGTTTCCTGGTACATGTCAATAATCGTGACGCCCATGCTTCTTTCCAGGGAACACATGAGGCTAAATAATAGCACACAGATCTTTGGTTGGGACTTTTTGGATTTCCATGTAACTGGATATCCCTGTTTTGGTTAACATGAATGCCGATTCACAAAAAGTCCCTGAAGTACCTGGAACTGTTTCACTGCTCTGTTCCAAGCTGTGTAAACCAGCGAAAACCATCCACTTACGGTTGTTCTTCCCGGTAATAATTAAAGCCGGCTGTAATTTCATGTGAATAAGCTCACTGGACAAAAAATTGCATTAAAGAGCTGCGCAGTTGGGCCAGATTTGGTGGATGCCTTTGCTGGCACAATTCCAGGGAGAATTCTCCGTAGACTGGAATTTTGGCCACTGCTGGTAGACCCATATGACCGTACGCATGTAAAACAGTAGATGGGGATGTACTGTTCCACTGCATTCTGATTCTGAATGGGAAAAATGGCGGAAAGTTGGATCAAAAAGGTGCATGCACACCATTCCACATGAGACCGAACATTCAGAATTGGTGTTGATATGTTATCACATCTCTGTCTGTCTGGTCATGTGTTGATCAACGCCCCCTCTGGTTACATCAGGTTATTGCACTACACTTCCTGCTCCACCCTGGCTCCACCCTCCCCCTGTGTATAATGATCTGGGGGAGGTATTTAATAAGACCAACGCCACCAAGTTACCACTACACAGAGGTACGATTGTGCTATTGAATTGATTGATGACCAAAATCCTCCCAAGTCCCGTGTTTATCCACGGAGGTCCAAGCGATGGAGGAATGAACATTGGATGCAAAGGAGTGAGGAATTGTGGGAACAGACCCATCAGCGTATTGAAAATGTTCCAAGGAAGCACAAGCACTACGCAGACTGATGTAGAGGAGACACCCCCTCCTACAATCCCGGTGACCGAGTGTGGCTCTCGACTTCAGGTTCACTGAAGGGAGTAGAAAGCTGACCGTTTAAGATACTTAGTAAAATAAACGATGTGGCATATGTCGGGAATTGGGGGACTAGTTAGCGGATACAAATCTCTCGACCAAGAGAAAGAAGAAGAAGAAGAAGAAAAAGGGGAATATAAATGGGATGACAATAGCACCACGCATTCCGTAATCACTAATTCTCCCTGCCCTGAACTATTTCTGCGCAAGGGGTTCATTTGTCCAGCCTTTGTCCCGGCATTCTGCTCCCGTAATCACACACATTAGGGCTTAATTGTTTTTGGCTTTGAGCTGTTTGAGTTGTGTCTTCATCATGAAGGGATGTCGTCCGCATTCACTTCGGAGTATGTAAACGAATCCAGCGTTAAAAGACACTCCACTTGTCCAGCAAGCACATCATTGAGCATCCTCAAGGGCTATCCTCTGACATAAGCCTATATGAGTCTATAGGTTAGAGTCCAAGTCAAGTCACGAGTCTATAGGTTAGAGTCCAAGTCAAGTCATGAGTCTATAGGTTAGAGTCCAAGTCAAGTCATTAAGCTATAGGTTAGAGTCCAAGTCAAGCCACAAGTCTATAGGTTAGAGTCCAAGTCAAGTCACGAGTCTATAGGTTAGAGTCCAAGTCAAGTCATTAAGCTATAGGTTAGAGTCCAAGTCAAGCCACAAGTCTATAGGTTAGAGTCCAAGTCAAGTCACGAGTCTATAGGTTAGAGTCCAAGTCAAGTCACGAGTCTATAGGTTAGAGTCCAAGTCAAGTCACAAGTCTATAGGTTAGAGTACAAGTCAAGTCACAAGTCTATAGGTTAGAGTCCAAGTCAAATCACAAGTCTATAGGTTAGAGTCCAAGTCAAGTCACGAGTCTATAGGTTAGAGTCCAAGTCAAGTCACGAGTCTATAGGTTAGAGTCCAAGTCAAGTCATTAAGCTATAGGTTAGAGTCCAAGTCAAGCCACAAGTCTATAGGTTAGAGTCCAAGTCAAGTCACGAGTCTATAGGTTAGAGTCCAAGTCAAGTCACGAGTCTATAGGTTAGAGTCCAAGTCAAGTCACGAGTCTATAGGTTAGAGTACAAGTCAAGCCACGAGTCTATAGGTTAGAGTACAAGTCAAGTCACAAGTCTATAGGTTAGAGTCCAAGTCAAATCACAAGTCTATAGGTTAGAGTCCAAGTCAAGGCATGAGTCTATAGGTTAGAGTCCAAGTCAAGTCACGAGTCTATAGGTTAGAGTCCAAGTCAAGTCACGAGTCTATAGGTTAGAGTCCAAGTCAAGCCACAGGTCTATAGATTAGAGTCCAAGTCAAGTCACGAGTCTATAGGTTAGAGTCTAAGTCAAGTCACGAGTCTATAGGTTAGAGTCCAAGCCAAGTCACAAGTCTACAGGTTAGAGTCCAAGTCAAGTCACGAGTCTATAGGTTAGAGTCCAAGTCAAGTCACGAGTCTATAGGTTAGAGTCCAAGTCAAGTCACTAGTCTATAGGTTAGAGTCCAAGTCAAGTCACGAGTCTATAGGTTAGAGTCCAAGTCAAGCCACGAGTCTATAGGTTAGAGTCCAAGTCAAGCCACTAGTCTATAGGTTAGAGTCCAAGTCAAGTCACGAGTCTATAGGTTAGAGTCCAAGTCAAGTCACGAGTCTATAGGTTACAGTCCAAGTCAAGTCACGAGTCTATAGGTTAGAGTCCAAGTCAAGCCACAGGTCTATAGATTAGAGTCCAAGTCAAGCCGCGAGTCTATAGGTTAGAGTCCAAGTCAAGCCACAGGTCTATAGATTAGAGTCCAAGTCAAGCCGCGAGTCTATAGATTAGAGTCCAAGTCAAGTCACGAGTCTATAGGTTAGAGTCCAAGTCAAGTCACGAGTCTTTAAGCTAAAGTCCAAGTCAAGTCTTAAGTCAGTTTACACAAAGCATATATATTAACTTGATGTTATGTGTTATTTTGGACCGAGTCCGAGTCGAAGCGAGAGTCATTATAGACGAGTTACAAGTCAAGGCTAAAGTCTATTTATATGCAACTCAAGTGCGACACGAACTCGAGTCGCTAACTCGAGTGCCCATCTCTACCATACACCTGCAGATTCAGCTACTTCCTTCACACTATGGTCTTTGGCCACGCCCACATGCAGTCACTCCTATTAGCCAATCATTAACATCTGCTTTGGAGCCATTTCCCACACATGGAACGAGACACTCCCTGCACTGTAGGACCTCTTCTCAATCTATGGATCCCATCACTCACACCCCATGGGTATTTATAGTCCTGTCGTCCTCGTGCAGCGCCATCTGCAGGAGCCTGAAGGTACTACCACCTTAAACACACATGGGGACTCATTGTTTGTCTGGTGAGTTTAGACTGAAGTAGGATGAAATAAATGAAGGACGATCCCATATAAATGACTGCACTGTACTGCACAAGCACTTACTTCCTGTGTTGTTATGACAGCGGCATTAACGATGCAGACATAATCTGTACATTGCTACACTGGGACAGGTATGTGTCAAATTAACACAGGCCTCGCTGTAATTTCAGCTTTAGACTGGCCTGTCCTTGCCAGGGGCGTGTCTTTATATAAGTGTGTGTCTTTGATGTCTGTCGCCCGCCCTCTGGTCCATGTCCTCTGCTGCCTCTCTGGTGTCCGTAATTGGATAACAAAGTGGGCGACTGCTGAGCCATGGAGTGTGAGGTGGAGAGAGTGGGAGAGGAGTAGAAGGGGACGGAGTACAGTTGTGCCACTCTGAACTCGCAGATAGAGAGCGTTCCTCATTAGCCAGGGGTCTGCTCACATTGTTAGAACAAAAGGCAGATGGTCGAGACGGTAGGACACTGTGGGAGGCGTCTCCGTGTTAAGGGTTTTACCTTGAAAATCAAAGCCTGTGGTACTGCTCAGAGAAAGAGTGGAGTCCTGATGGGGTGGGACTGAGCCAGTACTGGCAGAGTGTTCAGTAGAAACTTCTCTGTGGAAGTCCAAAATCATTACTCAGCATTACCTGAATACTTTCTGACCTAGACTTCTGAAAAGATAACAACTACAACCCAACACAATTCTGTCTGATCCTGACTGTATCCCAGCAACTTATCCCAACTACAACCCAACACAATTCTGTCCACTCCCATCAGTAACCCAACAAAATTCTGTCTGATCCTGACTGTAACCCAACAAAATTCTGTCTGATCCCGACTCAAACCCAACAAAATTCTGTCTGATCCCGACTCAAACCCAACAAAATTCTGTCTGATCCTGACTGTATCCCAGCAACTTATCCCAACTGTAAACCAACACAATTCTGTCCACTCCCATCAGTAACCCAACACAATTCTGTCTGATCTCGAGTGTAACCCAACAAAATTCTGTCTGATCCCAACTGTAACCCAACAAAATTCTGTCTGATCACGAGTGTAACCCAACAAAATTCTGTCTGATACCAACTTTAACCCAACAAAATTCTGTCTGATCTCGAGTGTAACCCAACAAAATTCTGTCTGATCCTGACTCTAACCCAACAAAATTCTGTCTGATCCTGACTCTAACCCAACAAAATTCTGTCTGATCCTGACTCGAACCCAACAAAATTCTGTCTGATCCTGACTCTAACCCAACAAAATTCTGTCTGATCCTGACTCGAACCCAACAAAATTCTGTCTGATCCCGACTCTAACCCAACAAAATTCTGTCTGATTCTGACTCTAACCCAACAAAATTCTGTCTGATCCCGACTCTAACCCAACAAAATTCTGTCTGATCCTGACTCGAACCCAACAAAATTCTGTCTGATCCCGACTCTAACCCAACAAAATTCTGTCTGATCCCAACTGTAACCCAACAAAATTCTGTCTGATCCTGACTCTAACCCAACAAAATTCTGTCTGATCCCAACTGTAACCCAACAAAATTCTGTCTGATCCTGACTCTAACCCAACAAAATTCTGTCTGATCCCAACTGTAACCCAACAAAATTCTGTCTGATCCTGACTCTAACCCAACAAAATTCTGTCCGATCCTGACTGTAGGTCAGTATGAGATGGAATCAGTACGAGTACAGGCCAAAGCCAAGATAAGGCAAAGCCAACATAGGGATTCCATGACATTAGTGGGTTGGTCCATCACCATGGTGCATTCAGACAGTCTTCAACACCTCCTACGACAGAACAGAGACTGATCTCCACCCTAACGGCTCATGTTCTATTACAGCCTGTATACTGTGTCACTACCATCTCTGCCTACAGCTCTGTTGGCTGACCAGTTCAGCTTCCTAGTGGTGAACCTAGCGATAAGCACAGAAATTAAAATTCTCAACTTTACAACTACCGTCTGAATACACCATCAAAGCCCCCATCTCTCTCCCTCCTCTTCCCCCCACCTCACTTTCTCTCTCTCTCTCTCTCTCTCTCTCCCTCCCTCTTTCCCCCACCTCACTTTCTCTCTCTCTCTCTCTCTCTCTCCTTCCCTCTTTCCCCCCCTCACTTTCTCTCTCTCTCTCTCTCTCCCTCCCTCTTCCCCCACCTCACTTTCTCTCTCTCTCTCTCTCTCTCACTTCCTCTCTCTCTCTCTCTCTCTCTCTCTCTCTCTCTCTCTTTCTCTCTCTCTCTCTCTCTCTCTCTCTCTCTCTCCCTCTTCTTCCCACCTCACTTTCTCTCTCTCTCTCTCTCTCTCTCTCTCTCTCCCTCCCTCTTCCCCCCACCTCACTTTCTCTCTCTCTCTCTCTCTCTCCCTCCCTCTTCCCCCCACTTCACTTTCTCTCTCTCTCTCTCTATCTCTCTCTCTCTCTTTTTCTCTTTCCAATAAACCCAGTGTGAGCTGGCTCCGGCCCTGAGGCTCAGCTGAGGCTGTGTGTAATTACAGACTGGAGTGCTCATCAGCCGCACAAAGACAGAGTCGCTCGCGCTCTGCCAGGCTGCCCTCCCTAATAAACACTTCTCTTTACACAGCCTCCCTGATGGAGACATCAAAGCCCGGGGATGGCGTTTGGAAAAGCATACTTGTAGAGATGTGTGCATAGTAAGAGGGGAGAGATGGAGGTGGAGGAGAAGGCAGCTGGGTAAAAATGAAGAAATCCTTTTAGCATCAGAAGAGGGGGTCGAACCAGTTAGCCAGTGTTTTCAGATCGGGGTCAACAGCTCCAAAGCTCCCAGAAGAGGTTACCATCAAACAACAAACAGAGCTCTCTCCTCTGTATAGGCTGTCTGATTTAATACCAAGTGGGCTTTATCAAGTGTGGTTTGCTTCTTTAGCATCACTGGAGCTAACAAGCAGATATGGCACCCATTAGCATCGTGCTAATGTATTTCAGCTATCATCCACTCACCTCAAACTGTACTGTGTTAAGGAATCTTAAATACACTTGCTTCTGTTATATAGGTATCTATAAAAATGGCCTGATGTACACTCATTATCAAACAAACAGCCGCACTCAGAAGGAATCAGCTGAAAGGAATGAAATTTGGTGGGTGGGTTTGACATTATGAAATATACTCGGCTGTGCATGTGACGTGAGCAAGGATGGGCCTTATCGCTGTACCATGACTGACACAACAACCACGAATCTGGACATTCAGTGAGCAGTGGTGTCCTCCATGGGTCATCCTATTACTACCAGCACCGTTAGCAGACGGCTGCACCACACAGGACCACATGCCATCACGTCACCGTCACCAAAGACTGCAGTGGTGTCGTGCCAGACTGTCATGGAGTGACTCAGAATGGCAGCGGGTCATCTTCAGTGACGAGTCCCGCTGCTGTCTTGGTGGAGACGACCAACCAAACCGTGAGTGGAGGCACCCATCGGTAACCCAACGAAGTTCTGTTTGATGCCGACTGTATCCCAACAAAAATGCTGTCTGATCCAGACTGTAACCCAACACAATTCTGTCTAGTCCCTTTGGTAACCCAACACAATTCTGTCTGATCTCAACTTTAACCCAACACAATTCTGTCTGATCCTGACTCCAGCCCAACACAATTATGTCTAGTCCCATCGGTAACCCAACGAAATTCTGTCTGATCCCGACTGTAACCCAACACAATTTATCCTGACTGTAACCCAGCAGTGTAACCCAACACCATTCTGTCCAGTCCCATCAGTAACCCAACAAAGATCTGTTTGATGCCGACTATATCCCAACAAAAATGCTGTCTGATCCAGACTGTAACCCAACACAATTCTGTCTGATCCTGACTCCAGTCCAACACAATTCTGTCTAGTCCCATCGGTAACCCAACAAAATTCTGTCTGATCTCAGCTGTAACCCAACACAGTTCTGTCCAGTCCCATCGGTAACCCAACAAAATTCTGTTTGATGCCGACTGTATCCCAACAAAATTCTGTCTGATCCAGACTGTAACCCAACACAATTCTGTCTAGTCCCATTGGTAACCCAACACAATTCTGTCTGATCTCAACTGTAACCCAACACAATTCTGTCTGATCCTGACTCCAGCCCAACACAATTCTGTCTAGTCCCATCAGTAACCCAATGAAATTCTGTCTAATCCCGACTGTAACCCAACACAATTTATCCTGACTGTAACCCAGCAAAATTCAGTCTGATCCTGACTGTAACCCAACACCATTCTGTCCAGTCCCATCAGTAACCCAACAAAGTTCTATCTGATCCCAACTGTAGGTCAGTATGAGATGGAATCAGTACGAGGACAGGCCAAAGCCTAGATGAGGCAAAGCCAACATACGGATTCCATGACATTTGTGGGTTGGTCCATCACCATGGTGCATTCAGATCATCTTCATCACCTCCTACGACAGAACAGAGACTGATCTCCATCTCCACCCCTCCACGAAACAACAGAGAGTCACTCCACCTCCACCCCATCGCAAAATACTGTAAGTCTAAATTTATCACCATTTATTGTTCTTGGTAACCTTGTATCTGATAGAAGACCATGTAACGAATGGAGGTATGGTGTTAGGTGGGTGCTCTCGTAGAGAGGTGGATACTTAGCTTCCATGAAGAGACACGCAGGGAACACGCCGTGAAGGGGTTTCAGAGCCAGTTTAATGAACAATGAGAGCACCGAGACTTCACCCGTCACAAGTTCCCAGATAACACCAGTTGGAGAACCCAGGCTACAACCTAGTACAGTTCACCACACACACATTATCTCCCGCGCTTTCCACCACACTCTCCATAATTCGCTCCGGCTCTCCACCGTGCACATGCGCACTGCACCTGCCTTAAAGTGACCGTTACAAGCCAATACCACTGCAATCCCACACTTGTCGATTAGACCATCCCACGTTCGCGAGCCCTACGACGCAGCCCCTTTCTAGCTATACCAACTCTGCTTGCAAAGGATGCTAACAACACAACAGCACAGAATGTGAGAATGGACACAATGCACAACAGGACGACCCTATATAGTCAGTCAGGTACAGTGATAAGAACCGTCCCTGCTGACGTCACATGTGTGACCGAGCATGACACTTGAGTCATTAGCATGTCTCACGATGTCAAACCCTCCCACCAAGTTTCATTCCTGTCACTCGATTCCTTCTGGGTGCAGCTATTCCCACTTCCTTCATTCAGGCAGCTGGGTTGTAACAGGTCCTCCACCGAAGACGGCGGTGTGATCCTAATTCAGCATCCCCGCTGTCATTTCTCTCTTCGCTCCTAACTCTCTCCATGGCTCGCCGTGTTTATCTGGCTCATCTGGGCGGAATTTTCACGCTCCTTCAGAGGGCACGGGGTAGGGGCGAGCCGAACAACAGCTCCACGTCGCTGGTGGTGGGAAAGCCTCCACCTCTCGCTGCGGCGCTAATTAGACACTCACTGGTATTAAGAGCTGCGCGAGTGGGCCGCGTTAATTGATTTTTATCTGGCAAGGTTGTAATTACATTGTTTTTTTTGCAAGTGTGTCGGCCTCCTCCGTGCCAACACGGACCCAGGCCAAAAAAACATAAACAGGGGGAGGAAATCAGAGGCCACCTGTGGAGAGCGGTCAGAGGCGTTCTGGTAGCTGTTGGGCATACGTGTGCTTGTTGAGGGAGGGCGGTGGGCAGGGGGGGTGTCATTCTGGCAGTATGATGGCAGCCTAATTGCTTTGTCAGGGGGCTTTTCTTTCAGCCACTGCTGCTTTCGAGCTGCGTCTTAATTTTAAAGGGACGTCACACTCGTCCTTGTTTGTTTAAGGAGTGGGGTGGCACTGACTATGGTGCGCCATGGTTTGGTGTATGCGCATGGCTTTATGGGGCATGAATAGCATGAAATTCATTCTTATATATGCCACCTGGTCACTTTATCAGAAGGCCCCCCCCACCTGCCTTGCTGGTGAGCGGCTGGAGACTGAGGTGTGCTATTTCATCCGCCATCCTCTTGCTCTTCAGCACTGCTCGGTTTCTGATCTGAGAGCCGCTCCTGGTGGGACCATTTGAGTGGTGGTCCATTCTGAGGTCTGGGAAGGTAGGCGAGCTCATCGCCACCTGTGACTGAACTGTACCCAACAGCATGTAACACCTCCACCAGCACCAATAACAGCTGTGACTGGATTTGGCACGGACTGGACAGGGTTCTGGATGTAGGCCATGTCAGTGTTCAGACACTCTTCCATCAAGGAATTGGTCAGTTGGGCCAGATTTGCTGGACACCTTCCCGGGCACAATTCCAAGCAGAATTCCCTGTAGACTGGGATTTTAGCCACTGCTGGTAGACCCGTATGACTGCACGCTTCCATACACCTGCAGATTCAGCTACTTCCTTCACACTATGGTCTTTGGCCACACCCATATGCCCAGTCACTCCTTTCAGCCAATCATTGACATCTGCTCTGGAGTTTTCCACACATGGAACGAGACATTCCCTGCACTGTAGCACCTCCTCCCAATCCCGTCACCCACACGCTGTCAGTATTTATAGCCCTATCATCTATGTGCAGCGCCATCTGCAGGAGCCTGAAGTTACTACCGCCTTCAACACGCTTGTGCTATAGGCCCTTAGATTTTCTCTAGAGAACCGAGCCCAGCCTTCACTGTGTAGCAGTGTTGGGGAGGGAGTAAGTGTGGGATTTAGAGCCTCAGCAGCTGCTGAGCGTGATTCATATCCACACGTTCTGTCAGGGGAGCAGGCCAGGACACCGGAGCTCCCACCATCAGTCAGAGCGACGCTCAACACACACATAAACACACGCTTGCTGTGACACACGCGTCGCACCCACGCTTCGCCATGCTTGTGTTTCCTGTCACAGTGTGCGGAAGAGTAGGAGATGTGTACTGATGGCGGCCTCCACTCTGTGTAGGATCTATATGAGAACATACGTATGTGTCATTGGACTCACTGCATGTGTGCAAACTAGTCTTAGGAAGCCAGCTGTGATCCCATAACGAGAACGTCTAGGGACACCCGTGAGACATTTTGGGCTAGCTGTGGGAGGACATGTAGACTTATTAGGGCCCTGGCATGCCAAACCGGACGCTGTGTCCTGCACTGTTGGCTCTAGGCAGCTCTCATCACCTCTGGTTTTAACCAGCTGAGTAGGCTGAACCGGCGTCTGCGATCGGCTGTGAGAGAGAGCTGGGAATCGAAGCAGGAGGAGGCATAGTAAAGACAAAGACATTCTGCGGATATCTCCTCAGGCTACTCTAGCCGTCCGATCTGTGAGCATGGGAAAAGTCTGGTGTTGGTTCACAGGCCTGGCTCTGTAAATGGGAAATAAACAAAGTGGCTGGGACCAGCTTACACCACGCTCTTCCAGTCAACAGGTGAGGTGGGATGGGGCTATGTGCTGATTTCTACACATTGTCGAGAAGGAGAGATGGACAAGAAACAGCCATGAAGGATCTGAACAACAAAGAAGACTGAGAAAGAAGTTGTCCAGTCCCATCAGTAACCCAACACAATTCTGTCCAGTCCCATCGGAAATCCAACAAACCAAATTTATCCTGACTGTATCCGAACAACATTTATCCTGACTGTATCCCAACAAAATTTATCCTGACTGTATCCGAACAACATTTATCCTGACTGTATCCCAACAAAATTTATCCTGACTGTATCCGAACAACATTTATCCTGACTGTATCCCAATAAAATTTATCCTGACTGTATCCGAACAACATTTATCCTGACTGTATCCCAACCAAATTTATCCTGACTGTATCCGAACAACATTTATCCTGACTGTATCCCAACCAAATTTATCCTGACTGTATCCCAACCAAATTTATCCTGACTGTATCCCAACCAAATTTATCCTGACTGTATCCCAACCAAATTTATCCTGACTGTATCCCAACCAAATTTATCCTGACTGTATCCCAACCAAATTTATCCTGACTGTATCCCAACCAAATTTATCCTGACTGTATCCGAACAACATTTATCCTGACTGTATCCGAACAACATTTATCCTGACTGTATCCCAGCAAAATTTATCCTGACTGTATCCCAACAAAATTTATCCTGACTGTATCCGAACAACATTTATCCTGACTGTATCCCAGCAAAATTTATCCTGACTGTATCCCAACCAAATTTATCCTGACTGTATCCCAACCAAATTTATCCTGACTGTATCCCATTAAAAACAGTCATTAAGGATCTGAACAGGATTAAGGCTGAGAAAGAGGTTGGGAAAGCCGCGTTACTGTCAATCATTGGCGATTCAACGATGAAGAGACCTCCTAAGGTTGAAACGACTGAAGTCTGATTTCTATTTGCAAGCTCCTTGTTCTTAGTTTTCGTCTCAGTGGCTTTAAAGAGCTTGATTGGTTCCCTATTGTTGTGTATCTTAGGATGGAGGGTTCTGGAAAATTCTTGTTAGGATGGTGGGAGTGCCCTGCTGTTAAAGAGCTTTGTGAGTGGCTTTGTGTTTTCACTGGGTCTGAACCGCTGCAGTTTCGCTTCTTGTGACTCTCCTTTTGAGTTTTGGTTCCTCATGTCTTGATTACTCTCAGTAGCTCTTCCTCATGCTCTGATGGAGTTTTACCTCTGAGTCTTGGTTCTTCTTAATCGTTCTTGTTCCTGCTGCTGGGAGTTTCTTCTTGTGTGTCTTAAAGAGCTTTGTGAGTCTTGGTTCCCCTCAGTGGTTCTTCATCATGCTTGTAGGGAGGCCTTCTTTTGAGTCTTGGTTCGGTCGATGGTTCTTCTTCATGCTCTTATCCAGTCTTCCTTTTGAGTCTAGATTCCTCAGTGATTCCTCTTTATGCTCTTATGGAGATTCTCCTTTTTGGTTTCTTTAGTGGTTCTTCCTCGTCATTGTAGGGAATGTCCTTTGTAAGTCTAGCTTCTCTCCAGTGGTGGTTCCTCATGCATTTAGGGAGCTTGACTTTTGAGTCTTGGCTCCTCTCAGTGTTTTTATTTTGTGATCTTATGAAGCTTTCCCTTTGATGGTCCATCTCAATGGTTCTTCTGCATGCTCTTATGGAATTTTCTCATTGAGTGAAGGTTCCTCATTGACCCTTCTTCATGCTCTTCAGGAGTTTCTCCTGATGTGCTTCTCATGATGTTCTTCATGCTCTTCGGGAGTTTCTCCTGATGTGCTTCTCATGATGTGCTTCATGCTCTCAAGGCGTTTGCCATTTTGAATCCTGGTTCCTCTCAGTGGTTGTTCTTTGTGTTTGTAGGGAGCGTTTTTATTGAATCTTGGTTCTTTCAGTGGTTCTGTCTCATGCTGATATGGAGTGTTCCTTTACAGTCTTGGTTCCTCAGTGGTTCTTTTTTTGACTTTTTTTTTTGGTCATCTAATAGAGCTTTCTCTCAGTAGTTGTTCCTCATGCTCTGATGGAGTTTTACTTCTGGGTCTTGGTTCCTCTTAATCGTTCTTGTTCCTGCTGCTGGGAGTTTCTTCTTGTGTGGCTTAAAGAGCTTTGTGAGTCTTGGTTCTTCTCAGTGGTTCTTGTTCCTGCTGCTGGGAGTTTCTTCTTGTGTGTCTTGAAGAGCTTTGTGAGTCTTGGTTCCTCACAGTGGTTCTTCCTTTGAATCTTGGTTCTGTCAGTGGTTCTTCTTCATGCTCTTATCCACTTTTCCTCTTGAGTCTTGATTCCTCAGTGGTTCTTTTTCATACTCTTCGGGAGTTTCTCCTGATGAGCTTCTCATGATGTTCTTCATGTCTCAAGGAGTCTCCCATTCTGAATCCTGGTGGTTCTTCTTTGTGTTTGTAGGGAGGGTTTTTATTGAATCTTGGTTCTTTCAGTGGTTCTGTCTCATGCTGATATGGAGTGTTCCTTTACAGTCTTGGTTCCAAATTGGTTCTTATGGAGCTTCCTCTCAGTAGTTGTTCCTCAGGCTCGTAGGGAGCTTTTATTTTAAGTTCCTCCTAATAGTGGTCCCTCAATTTTGAATGCTGGTTCCTCTCAGTGGTTCTTCTTCATGTTCTTAGGCGGTGCTCATTAGCAGGCTGCACTCACATTTCAGGAGACGATGTTCTGAGACCATTGTTGTTGTAGGATGTGCTCCAGAATTGAGACTGACCTGACAGTAAGTGATATAATAGGGCGAGCAGAGTCGACATAACAGAGAAGAGAGGAGCAGTGCTGAGGGACGGAAAGCTGACACTGCTCTAATCCCTCCATTGCGTTATTGGGTGGACTGAAGGTCTAAAGGGAGAGCTGAGATGAAACAGCCTTCAGCTCTGAACGCGCACGTACAAGTGAAGGCTGCATGCAGGAGGCTGTGAGTTAAAACCTCTGTGGTTTCCGTCTGGAATATAACAGCAATAAACCTGCCTCCCTCCCTCGCTGCCTCTCGATTCGCTGCCTCCTTCGCCTCTTTCACCTCGTTGCTAGACAACCGGTCCCTCCTCAGCCTCCCAATCAGCATCTCTGCAGCATTTTCTCCCCACATGGGCTTCATGAAGTCACTCGCTCGCTGCCGAGCTCTTATAGCTCCTCTTCTGTGCTCATAAAGGCGGTGTCAGGACAGGACACTTTATTACCCCTCACATTCTGGCAGCTATCAATATAATAGCTGGGACAATTTGCACCGGGACCACCAACATTCCAACCAAGAAGTATCTGCTCGCCTGTCAATCTTATGTACTGCCTGACCCTTTGTACCATACAGCTCTGGAAAAATATAAGACCACCTCCAAATGATCAGTGTCTCTAGCTGTACAGGTTCTGGGTTTGTGTTGGACCAGAATCCCTCAGTTCTGTTTGATTCTCTACACTACTGGAACCATGTCTCCCAAACTCCAGATCAGATATTGTATTAGATCTGTGTATTTAGAAAATCACTAAAATGACCTCCTAGAAGCCTGTTTTAAAACATGCTCGTTGTGCGTTTCACCCCCAGCCCACCGCTCGCGCAGTCTTCTCTGTAGGTCACTCGAGGTCATTCTTATACGGTGTGGGTAAGGGACATTGGAATGAGGTGGCCCTCATCACGGTCAGTAGAGAGTGGGTTTGGCCCTCTGCCAGTCTGTAGCTGTGTTGTCCTGTGTGTTTGCTGCTGGACCTTGTTCTTATGAACCAGACGCTCACTGGATCTGCCAGTAAAGCTAGAACCCAACCTTCGGTTCCTCACTGAGAACCTGCTGTACATGTGGAGAAATTGGAGTGGTCTCTTATTTATTTCCAGAGCTGTATGTGCATGTATGGACATATATCAGGTTTCCAACACTAGCCTACTACCGTACAAAGTGAGAAAAGGAAAACCGAAGGTCAGAATTCCTAAAGGGAAGGATGCATCTATCTATTTTCTATCTATCTGGTTTTCAGGAGAGTGAGATTAACCTATAACCACCTCTCTATAACTCACAGTCAGGGCAGTTGCAGGCTAGCATGTTAGCACAAACACCTTTATGGCTAAAAGGAGTTGATGCCTCACAATTGCTCTCCTACTCTGTATGTGACAGGTACTGGATGGATATGCTACACCACTGGCCATGCTAATTAGAGGTACCTAATGGTGACCTGTGATGATCCATCCCATGCATCTTGAATATCCTCACACAGTTCCTGCAGATGGTGCGGTAGGGGTGGAGGTGGAGTGACACCAGGCCTTCTGGATGTGTGGCATGTGACAACACACCGCTCATCTTGGTGCTGACCACGGTGCCTCCACACACGGATTCTCATTGGTCGTCTCCACCAAGACAGCAGCGGGACTCATCACTGAAGGTGACCCGCTGCCATTCTGAGTCACTCCATGACAGTCTGGCATCGTTGCAGTCTTTGGTGACGGTGACGTGGTGTTAAGGACAGTCATCATAGCAGTCTGGGTGCATGTGGTCCTGCGTTGGGCAGTCGTCTGCCAACAGTGCTGGCACCAACAGGATGGCTCATGAAGGACATCACTGTTCGCTGAATGTCCACAATCGTGGCTGTTGAGTCGGTCAGGTATGGCGGTAAGGCTTGTCCTTGCTTAGATCACATGCGTGGCTGAGTGTGAAACTTGAATCATTAGCATGTCTCACAATGTCAAACCCACCACCAAGTTTCGCTCCTGTGGGCTGATTCCTTCTGTGTGCAGCTGTTGTTCTGATAGTAAGTGTGTATCTCTGTGTTATATATGAATATACTGTGCTAGATGTGCAGCTGCAGCTGTATACCCCGCTGTATAAATGGTGTTACTGTTAAAGCGATGCACTAGGGCCCTTGAAAAGGATGATGAAAGAAAAACATGAAGGATAAATAAGGCAATTGAACTGTGAGAGGACTATGAGTGGCTGCCCAGAAAAATGCTGCGGCCTGCCAGCTCCGCCATCAGTGGGCCAACAGTGGCTATCCACTTGCCATCCTGAATGTCTTGACTGTTTGAGTACATTTTGGCGGGGTTAAAGGTGGGGGTGGTTGGGGGACTGGGGAAGTTTCAGTGAGTTTTGGCAGAACTGGTGCTTTAAAGCGAAATCGAAGTGGGAGGTTCAGGCTCCTTTAATAACCGCATTAAACATCACGGTTCTAATTAGCTCCATTTGCGGCCTGGAAAGCACCAAACTTCACTGCTCGCTCCCGCGGGATTAGCAGAATGAGGAACAGGCCTGCTCCTGTTTCTGTACGGTATAAGAGCAGCTACAAGAGAAGCAAGTTGCCTAGTAGAATCAGCAGGCTACTGAAGATAAGGGCACTGCTCCTAGTGATTTCACTGTAGTCGGTATACTACAGTATAGTCCAGCCTTACACAGGATAGTCCAGTAATACTACACTATACTCCAGTATTATACTATAGTCCAGTAATACCACACTATAGTCCAGTAATACTACACTATAGTCCAGTAATACTCTACTCTATAGTCAGTCATAGTAATACTACACTATCTATGTCCTAGTAATGACTAGCTATATAGTCCAGTAATACCACTATCTATAGTTCCAGTAATAACCCTATGGCCAGTAATGCTATACTATAGTCCAGAAATACTACACTATAGTACAGTAATGGTATACTATAGCGCTCATAAATGCTATACTACAACTATAGTCCACTAATATCGTACCAGTACTACTATACGTAGGCCCATTAATTACTACACTAATAGTGCCAGTAATACCTATAGCTATAATGGCAGTAATACTATAGGCTATAGTCCAGATACTATGCTATGTTCCACTATACTAAGCTCTAGTCCATATATGCTATACTATAGTCCAGTAATACTACTAGCTATATGTTTCAGTTATAGTATACTGTAGTCCAGTAAGTGCTATATCTATATCCAGTCGAACTATTACTATAGGCTTACATACTATAGTCCAGTAATACCACACTATAGTCCAGTAATGCTATACTATAATCCAGTAATACTATTCTATAGCCCATTAATACTACACTATAGTCCAGTAATACTACACTATAGTCCAGTAATGCTATACTATAGTCCAGAAATACTACACTATAGTACAGTAATACTATAGTCCAGTAATGCTATACTATAATCCAGTAATACTATACTATGTTCCAGTATTACTATACTATAGTCCAGTAATACTACACTATAGTCCAGTAATGCTATACTATAATCCAGTAATACTATTCTATAGCCCTTAATACTACACTATTGTCCAGTAATACTACACTCTAGTCCAGTAATGCTATGCTATAGTCCAGTAATACTATACTATAGTCCAGCAATGCTACACTATAGTCCTGTAATTATATACTATAGTCCAGTAATACTATACTATACTTAAGTAAGACTATACTATAGTCCAGTAATACTACATTATAGTCCAGTAATACTATACTATACTCTAGTAATACAATAGTCCAGTAATACTATACTATAGTCCAGTAATACTACTCTATAGTCCAGTAATACTATACTATACTCCAGTAATACTATACTATAGTCCAGTAATGCTACACTATAGTCCTGTAATGCTATAGTCCAATAATATTATACTATAGTCCAGTAATACAATACTATAGTCCAGTATTATTATAGTCCAGTAATGCTACACTATAGTCCAATAATATTATACTATACTCCAGTAATACTATACTTTAGTCCAGTAATACTACACTATTGTCCAGTAATATTATACTATAGTCCAGTAATACTATAACTATACTCCAGTAATACCTTACTGTAGTCCAGTAATACTCTACCATTGTCCAGGTTTATTAAAACATAACAGTGTAGAAACATGGGTATGGAGTATTCCATGTGTAATAACAGTGTGCATATGCGGGGATGCAGTATTCCATGTGTAATAACAGTGTACAAACATGGCTATGCATTTTTTTTCATGTGTAATAACAGTATGTCTCCAAAAACACAAAGTTTTGTTCCCACAGCAGTCATATGTTAAAGTTTGATTAAAGTTATGTACATTAAATTATTTATTTTTCATATTAAATACACTTGGCAATTACACTTTTGTCATATACACCTCTGAACAAGCGAAGATTTAAACAGAATGATTACATATGATCCTCTTTCAGGAGTGTTTCAACTTTGGATCTCGGATGGGTGACTCATTTGTTTGCGGTCCATATGTTCCGTCTCTATTATGAGCATCATAAGTATGACATTCCTTATTATCTGCTGGGGGACGGTTCACTTTCTCGGAGTGCAGAACTGAAATCACTGCCTCTCATTAACCCTGACTGAATAATTGAGGAATCAGTTCTAGCTGACGATTAATTATGAATGTGTTTATGGCCTTGTGTGACTTCAGAAAGTTTCGACTGTCAGATCGAGCTGTCCCACAATCCACTTCTTCACTGACACACGGCAGTTCCATTACTGTGTAATTATCACCAGGAGATAATGAGGAAGCACTTCCAGTCTGATAGGTCAGTGTGTCTTGAGTGAACAGGATGCTGCTTCCATTCAGTACAACTCGGTTCAACTTGAACCGTCCCAGAAAACAGGAAACAGGAAAGTACCCAGGACAACCACGTACAGACACCTTCATTTATTTAGCCTCCAGTCAAAACAAGCTTAAAGTAGAAGCTTCCCATTTTCCAGCATCAGGAAAAACAGGAAACTCATTTTTAGCAGACAGGTACACAGAGGCTAGACATAATAGCACTTAGCACCTAGCGGGGTCACTCTTAGCTTGTATCACAGTTCGCATCATGCTGACGGCTTTTCACAGAAATCTTACAGCATACTTTTCCATCTCTACAAGGTTCAGTCTCAGAAGTTGGTTGATTACGCTTTCTGCAGAGAGGAGCTTCTTGAACAGCTACACATCCTTTCAGACCCCCATAGCATTGAGGTGTCTTCTAACAGTGGAAGGATGGACAGAAACACTTATGGATGTTCTCAGACCTGATGCAAGAGTGGAACTTGATGTGTTGGTGGTCTACGCTTGGTATTCCACAAAGTGGGATTCCTCAGTTAACCAGATAACTCAAGCCAGTAGATGAGGGCTGTCCAATAGGAAGGTGGTTTAGCTCTTTTCCTATTGGACAGGTTGGACTTTGTGCTCAAGTTATCTGGCTAACTGAAACATCCTGCTTTGTGGAATACCCCACCACCCTCCACCATCCTTCCAGGTCCTCCAGGTCCTCCAGGTCCTCCAGGTGGTTGTCAGTAGTCTGATTTCTCTGTAAAGCTTTTAACATGTATCGTTTTTAAAGTCATGTAATTTAATTTAGTTATACAGAATGGTATGCGATTCTGGAGATGGCTGTTGTAATCTGAACTGAACAACAAAACCTCTCTCCTTCAGAAGCTCCACCCATCCCTCACAAACAACACCAAGCTAGCTAACTTGGTTTTTTAGCTTGCTGTGGCCATACGGCCCTTGATGAAGACATTACCCTGATAGCACGTTAGCAAACAACAACAAAGCAAGACCTATAACTACTGTTAGCTAAATTGTGGGTTATCTCCTTTTTGGCTGTTTCTCTCCTTCTTGACAATGCACGGAGCTCAGCACGTAGCCCCTCCTCGTCCCCTGTGCAATAGCACAAACACCCCCTGTTACAAATTGGCAGTGTTGTGTGGCTCAGTCTGAGCCACTTTGTTTATTTCCTATTCACTGAGTTAACCAGACCAAAAATGTGTGGAAAAAGGCTCCAGAGCAGATGTTAATGATTGGCTAAAAGGAGTGACTGAGCATGTGGGCGTGGCCAAAGACCATAGTGTGAAGGAAGTAGCTGAATCTGCCGGTGTATGGAAGCATACGGTCATACGGGTCTACCAGCAGTGGCAAGTCAACTATTAGAACCAGCTGTGTGGTTACCGTCTACTACATCCTGGACCTTACACTTCAACAGCTTTCACGTTCCTCTGTGAATGGTTATGATATAGTGGTGTATAAATACATATATGATTCCTAACTGGTGGTTAACTGGTCTCGGAATGTCTCAAAAATCTCCAGACATGTCAAACTGATGTGCCGGTGTAGCTGTGTAGGAGGCCCCCAGTCAGTCAGTCTGCTGTGCTCCTGCTGTCAGCTCATTAATAAACACTCGCCTTCCATGCCAGTCTCAACCCCCATCCATATCTCCATCCCCCCATCCTTCACCCAGCCCTATCCTTCTCCCCCCAGCCCCCAACCTCCCCTCTCCAGTCTGCCAAGGTCGGGCGCTTCTTAAACTCGCTTTCACGTTTGAAAATAGAGTTGTACTGACCCATCCCCCATTCCCATCACCCCCAGCCCCAGAAGCCAAACAGAAAGACTGCATGTGCATGCATACAGTAGTGTAGGCTTCATATCCACCGCTGTTTGCACATTTTGAAATATTACTCCAAAAAGCACCAAATATCATAAAAAGAGTTTTCCCTAGGATTAAGTGGAAAAGTTTCGCTACGAAGGTTAATGGGAAAAGGCGTAATGGAAAAAATGACGTATCGAGTCATATGATTCTGTTCCCCCTGATCTTATTGCTTGGCATGCAGTGTAAACAAAACAGTAAGCTGCTGTTATGCTGAAGGCTGATTTATGCGGTTGCTTTCTGTTTCTATGCCTATGTCTGTTCTGTTTTGAACTACTTGGATTCAGCAGTTGACGATGATAGAGTGGATTATGCTGGATTTGGAGCTAATAGCTGCTGAACCACTGTTACTTTTACGTTTACTGGTTTCCATGTTTGTACAGTCTGCGGTGTGTGCATTTGAAAACGGCGATAAGGGCTGAAAGGCGGAATGATAATGCTACCAAGGGGACCAATCACAACTGTTGAGCTCTGCATTGCCACAATGTATGGTGTAGGGTGCAGTATAGGGTACAATATACAATATGGTGTAGGGTACGATGTAGGAGATGGTGTAGGGTACAGTATAGGGTACGATGTTTGAGATGGTGTAGGGTGCAGTATAGGGTACGATGTAGGATATGGTGTAGGGTACAGTATAGGGTACGATATAGGATATGGTGTAGGGTACAGTATAGGGTACGATGTAGGAGATGGTGTAGGGTACAGTATTAGGTACGGTGTAGGATATGGTGTAGGGTACAGTATAGGGTACGATAAAGGATATGGTGTAGAGTACAGTATAGGGTACGTTGTAGGAGATGGTGTAGGGTACGATGTAGTATATGGTGTAGGGTACAGTATAGGGTACGATAAAGGATATGGTGTAGAGTACAGTATAGGGTACGTTGTAGGAGATGGTGTAGGGTACGATGTAGGATATGGTGTAGAGTACAGTATAGGGTACGTTGTAGGAGATGGTGTAGGGTACGATGTAGGATATGGTGTAGGGTACAATATAGGGTACGATGTAGGAGATGGTGTAGGGTACGATGTAGGAGATGGTGTAGGGTACAGTATAGGGTACGATGTAGGAGATGGTGTAGGGTACGATGTAGGATATGGTGTAGGGTACAGTATAGGGTACGATGTAGGATATGGTGTAGGGTACAGTACAGGGTACGATGTAGGATATGGTGTAGGGTACAGTATAGGGTACGATGTAGGAGATGGTGTAGGGTACGATGTAGGAGATGGTGTAGGGTACAGTATTAGGTACGGTGTAGGATATGGTGTAGGGTACGATGTAGGATATGGTGTAGGGTACAGTATAGGGTACGATGTAGGAGATGGTGTAGGGTACAGTACAGGGTACGATGTAGGATATGGTGTAGGGTACAGTATAGGGTACGATGTAGGAGATGGTGTAGGGTACAGTATTAGGTACGGTGTAGGATATGGTGTAGGGTACAGTATAGGGTACGATAAAGGATATGGTGTAGAGTACAGTATAGGGTACGTTGTAGGAGATGGTGTAGGGTACGATGTAGGATATGGTGTAGGGTACAGTATAGGGTACGATCTAGGAGATGGTGTAGGGTATGATGTAGGATATAAGGTAGGGTATGATGTAGGATATGGGGTAGGGTACAGTATAGGGCACGATGTAGGAGATGGTGTAGGGTACACTATAGGGTACGATGTAGGAGATGGTGTAGGGTACGATGTAGGATATGGTGTATGGTATGATGCAGGATATGGTGTAGGGTACAGTATAGGGTACGATGTAGGAGATGGTGTAGGGTACAGTATAGGGTACGATGTAGGATATGATGTAGGGCACAGTATAGGGTACGATGTAGGATATGGTGTTGGGTACAGTGTAGGGTACGATGTAGGATATGGTGTAGGGTACAGTATAGGGTACGATGTAGGATATGGTGTTGGGTACAGTGTAGGGTACGATGTAGGATATGGTATAGGGTACGATGTAGGATATGGTGTAGGGAGGTGTGAGTGTGGACTGTGGTTTAAGGTGTGAGGTTTGTGTGATGTGTGGGGTCTGAGAGATGTGTGGTGTGTGACGTTTGTGAAGTGTGAGAGGTGTGAGAGACATGTGATATGTGCAGTGTGTGGTGTATACAATTTGTGTACCACCTTAAATTCCATACCACCTTAAATAAGGTGTCCAGGGTGGTTAATAAGGTGTTGGTAGGGGGTTACTATGGCATCCCAGGTGGTTGCTAAGGCATTGCTAGGCGGGGGGTATGATATACCAAGTGGTTGCTAAGGCGTTGCTAGGCGGTTGCTACAGTATCCCAAGTGGTTGCTAATGCGTTGCTAGGCAGTTGCTATGACATTCGAAGTTGGTTGCTAAAGCGTTGCTAGGCGGTTGCTATGGCATCCCAAGTGGTTGCTAAGGCGTTGCTAGGTGGTTGCTATGGCGTTTCTAGGTGGTTGCTATGATATCCCAAGTGGTTGCTAAGGCGTTGCTAGGCGGTTGCTATGGCGTTGCTAGGTGGTTGCTAAGGCGTTGCTAAGTGGTTGCTATGGTATCCAAGGAGGTTGCTATGGTATCCCAAGTGGTTGCTAAGGCGTTGCTAGGCGGTTGCTATGGTATCCCAGGTGGTTGCTAAAGCGTTGCTAGGCGGTTGCTATGGCATCCCAAGTGGTTGCTAAGGCGTTGCTAGGTGGTTGCTATGGTATCCCGAGTGGTTGCTATGATGTTGCTAGGCGGTTGCTATGGTATTCTAGTGGGTTGCTATGGTATCCCTAGTGGTTGCTAAGGCGTTGCTATGTGGTTGCTATGACATCCCAGGTGGTTGCTAAGGCGTTGCTAGGCGGTTGCTATGACATCCCAGGTGGTTGCTATGGCGTTGCTAGGTGGTTGCTAAGGCGTTGCTACATGGTTGCTATGGTATCCCAAGTGGTTGCTAAGGCGTTGCTAGGCAGTTGCTATGGTATCCCAGGTGGTTGCTATGGCGTTGCTAAGTGGTTGCTATGGTATCCCAGGTGGTTGCTATGGCGTTGCTAAGTGGTTGCTATGGTATCCCAGGTGGTTGCTATGGTGTTTCTAGGGTATTCTAGGCGGTTGCTATGGTATCTCATGTGGTTGCTAAGGTGTTGCAAGGCGGTTGCTATGGTATCCCCGGTGGTTGCTATGGTGTTGCTAGGCAGTTGCTATGATATCCCAGGTGGTTGCTAAGGCATTGCTAAGTGTTTCCTTTGATTTCCTAGGAGGTTGCTATGGTATCCCAAGTGGTTGCTAATTTCACTGCCACCTTAAATTTCCCTGCCACTGGTGTGTACAGTGTGTGTTGAGTGTAGTTTGTATAGTGTGCGGGCTGTGTACAGAGTGTGAGTTGGGTTTTGTATAGTGTGCTTAGTTTGAATGGGGTTTTGTATAGTGTGTGTGGTGTGAGTGGGGTGTGTACACTGTGAGGTGAGAATGGGGTGTTTGTAAAGTGTGTGTGTGGTGTGAGTGGGGTGTGTACACTGTGAGGTGAGAGTGGGGTGTGTACAGTGTGTAAGGTGTGAGTGGGGTGTGTACAGTGTGTGGCGTGTGTATAGTGTGTGGGGTGTGAGTGGAGTGTGTATAGTGTGAGGGGTGTGAGTAGAGTGTACAGGGTGTGTGTGGTGTGAGTGGGGTGTGTACAGTGTGTGAGGTGTGAGTGTGGTGTGTACAGTGTGTGAGGTGTGAATGTGGTGTGTACAGTGTGTGAGGTGTGAGTGTGGTGTGTACAGTGTGTGGGGTGTGAGTGAAATGTCTGTAGTGTGTGGGGGTTGAGAGTGGGGTGTGTACAGTGTGTGAGGTGTGAGTGGGGTGTGTACAGTGTGCAGGGTGTGAGTGGGGTGTGTATAATGTGTGGGGTGTGTACACACATACGAGTTTTTGTGAAATCAGTACACCAGAAAAACTACCTACAAATGGGGACACCCCTTTCTACGGGTTCTATAAACAAAGTAAACCTATTTTTATGTTTCATTCAGTTCCCATATCACATTCATCTGTTGATTTGTTCTCTATTTGCTTGATTTAAAAAGTTGATATTTTTCTGGTTTATGTGAAGTTCTAGGACAGTTTCTGGTTTATGTGAATTCATAGGACATTTAACACACACACTTTTAAGTCTGATAGTACTAACAAAATTGGGACATGGTAAAAGTAAGGACTGTGTTACACACCTGGCCTGCAGCAAATTAAGGACACAACAACAACAGGATATATCAGTCAAAATTTACAGCATAAAACGTAGGTAGAGCCAATTCTGTCCCATATTCAGTTTTATTTTGTTGCCCAAATATTTAATATTGGTCTTTATTGTTTTGGTATGTACTTAGGCTGAAGACAAGACTTTTATTTAAATGTTTATTTAAATGTTTTCCTCCTAGCAAACATGAGGGGTAAAACAGCAAACCACTACACACAGTTTGTGGTGGGATCTCAGCAGTGAATAAAATGTTTTGCTGGTTTTAACATCAATAATTATAATTTTCAATAGACGATGCAAATAATTTACATACCATATTACAAGGTAATAATAATAATAATAAGTTCAAAAACAATAAATGTGTGCTATATTTCACTATTACACATTTTCACAAGATTATCGTTTGATTACGCTTATCGTCTTCTACAAGCCACCAACTCTCCTTGGCCCCCACTGGAGATAACAGCAATATGCCTAAAATTGTCTCTGCTTGTCAACCAACGCAAGCGCACTTTTCTTTCTTTTGACTTTTTATCAAAGCTGAATGCTTTAGCCACATCTGATTCATTATGGTGCACATACTGCAGGTGCCTTGAAATTTTAGAGAAAGGCTTCTCACAATAAAAACAGTACTGCTTCTTCTTATACTTCCAGCCTGTACTTGAGGATGGCATTGAAGCTACACTAACAGAACACTGGTCGTTGTTAGCTTCTGCCGAAGAGATTTGCTGCAAGGTGCTGATATTTGTTTTGGCACAAGAGACCTGACTTGCAGTTGTACTGACTAGTTTAGCCGAAGTCATCTTTGGCTGGCTTCTGTTAGATTTTTCTTTCTTTTTTTTCCTCACAGCTTTTTGGGGTGAAACGTCATCACAGCTGGTATAGTCCAGAGATTTACCATCCAGATGGGGATCATAGTCCTCATTACTATAATTATGCTGAGAGCAATCTGAGGATTCATCCACGTCACTGGATATCTATGAAAACAGAAATATGATCACGGTCAAGGTTTAATACCATAACAAGTTCATATGTATTTTATTCAGTGGAAAATCACTTGGTTGACAAATTGCTTGTTTGTCACTTGTATCTCTTTCGAGATTTGTGATAGTAATTCAGGTGCAAACCTTTTATTAAATATTTACCTCTACTGAGACAGATTGCCTGGATTCCTTTGTAAATAGTGTCCTTGGCCGCCTGTTCCCCTAGCAAGATAAAAAACAAAGCACAGGCTGACAAACACCTAAAATAAATCCACATCCATCAAGGTGCAACCAGTTCAACAATGTATTAGGGAAAAAAAATACATGTTTATTATTTTTTGAAATACTGTACATCTGATGGTTGACAAAGCCCCAAAATAATACTTCTCCAATATTCATTACACAAGATGTTCATGCCTTGCAATCTTACTAAACATTTAACACAGATACTTTATTAGCATTAATATTAAGAAAATAGCACAAAAATAAGAAACCAAAAACTGAAATGAGGAGTAACAGTAACATTTTTTAAAATGAACACACGCCAACCTACAAAATTAGGACCAGACACACACACACACTACTTCTGGTACACTACAAAGTCAGGACATTTTAGACTAGAACTACATTACTACAGTTCACCCCAGAAAAGTTCTGGAGAGTGAATGTTAGGACAATCGTTTAATACCATTATTAGTAGGGTTCTAGTGCTCATTAATACTGATTTCGAAACAGCTGATCATAAACTGTGTGTAGTAATGTTCCACTCTTACCTGTCCAGCCAGGATTACTCCTCTCTGCCCATCAGAAGCTGAAGATGAAGGTTCACCAGCTTGTTCAGTGATCTCTGCAGTCTCCAGATCACTGCTGTCATTCTAAATGAACACAGATACTTTATTAGCATTAATATAAAGATAATAGCACAAAAATAAGAAATCAAAAACTGAAATAAAGACTAACTGTAAATATTTCAAACTAATATACGCCAACCTACAAAATTAGGACCAGACACACACACACACACACCTTCTGGTACACTCCAAAGTCAGGACATTTTAGACTACAACTAGATTATTTGAGTTCACCCCAGAAAAGCCCTGGAGAGTCAATGTTAGGACAATCGTTTAATACCATCATTAGTAGTGTGCTAGTGCTCATTAATACTGATTTCGAAACAGCTGATCATAAACTGTGTGTAGGAATGATCCACTTTTACCTGTACTGCCAGGATTACTCCTCTCAGCCCATCAGAAGTTGAAGAGCCTGAAGGTTCAGCAGCATGTTCCGTGATCTCTGCTGTCTCCACATCACTGCTGTCAGTCTAAATGAACACAGACACTATTAGCATTAATATAAAGATAATAGCACAAAAATGACATATAAAAATACTGAAATAAGGACCTATTGCAACTTATTAAAACTAATATACGCCAGCCTACAAAATTAGGACCTGACACACACACACACACACACACTACTTCTGGTACACTGCCAAGTCAGGACATTTTAGACTATAACTTGGTTAATTCATTTCACCCCAGAAAAACCCTGGTGAGTCAATGTTAGGACAATCGTTTAATACTATCATTAGTAGTGTTCTAGGGCTTATTAATGCTGATTTTGAAACAGCTGATCATGAACTGTGTGTAGTAATGTTCCACTCTTACATGTACTGCCAGGTTTACTCCTCTCTGCCCATCAGAAGCTGTAGAAGCCGAAGGTTCAGCAGCATGTTTGGGGATCTCTGCTCTCTCCACATCACTGCTGTCATTCTAAATTAACACAGATACTCTATTAGCATTAATATAAAGAAAATAGCACAAAAATAAGAAATCAAAAACTGAAATGGGGAGTAACAGTAACATTTTTTAAAGAACACACGCCAACCTACAAAATTAGGACCAGACACACACACTACTTCTGGTACACTGCAAAGTCAGGACATTTTAGACTAGAACTACATACTTACTACAGTTCACCCCAGAAAAGTCCTGGAGAGTGAATGTTAGGACAATCGTTTAATACCATCATTAGTAGGGTTCTAGTGCTCATTAATGCTGATTCCTAAACAGCTGATCATGAACTGTGTGTAGTAGTAATCCACTCTTACCTGTCCAGCCAGGATTACTCCTCTCTGCCCATCAGAAGCTGAAGGTTCGGCAGCATGTTCCGTGATCTCTGCTCTCTCCACATCACTACTGTGATTCTAAATTAACACAGATACTCTATTAGCATTAATATAAAGACAATAGCACAAAAATGAGAAATCAAAAACTGAAATGAGGAGTAACAGTAACTTACTAAAACTAATAAACGCCAACCTACTAAATTAGGACCAGACACACACACACACCTTCTGGTACACTCCAAAGTCAGGACATTTTAGACTACAACTAGATTATTACATTTCACCCCAGAAAAGTCCTGGAGAGTCAATGTTAGGACAATCGTTTAATACCATCATTAGTAGTGTGCTAGTGCTCATTAATGCTGATTTCGAAACAGCTGATCATAAACTGTGTGTAGGAATAATCCACTTTTACCTGTCCAGCCAGGATTACTCCTCTCAGCCCATCAGAAGTTGAAGAGCCTGAAGGTTCAGCAGCATGTTCCGTGATCTCTGCTCTCTCCACATCACTGCTGTCATTCTAAATGAACACAGACACTATTAGCATTAATATAAAGATAATAGCACAAAAATGACATTAAAAAAAAATACGAAATAAGGACCTACTGCAACTTATTAAAACTAATATACGCCAGCCTACAAAATTAGGACCTGACACACACACACACTACTTCTGGTACACTGCCAAGTCAGGACATTTTAGACTATAACTTGGTTAATTCATTTCACCCCAGAAAAACCCTGGTGAGTCAATGTTAGGACAATCGTTTAATACTATCATTAGTAGTGTTCTAGGGCTTATTAATGCTGATTTTGAAACAGCTGATCATGAACTGTGTGTAGTAATGTTCCACTCTTACATGTACTGCCAGGTTTACTCCTCTCTGCCCATCAGAAGCTGTAGAAGCCGAAGGTTCAGCAGCATGTTTGGGGATCTCTGCTCTCTCCACATCACTGCTGTCATTCTAAATTAACACAGATACTCTATTAGCATTAATATAAAGAAAATAGCACAAAAATAAGAAATCAAAAACTGAAATGAGGAGTAACAGTAACATTTTTTTTAAACGAACACACACCAGGACCACACACACACACACACACTACCTCTGGTACACTGCAAAGTCAGGACATTTTAGACTAGAACTACATACTTACTACAGTTCACCCCAGAAAAGTCCTGGAGAGTCAATGTTGGGACCATCGTTTAATACCATCATTAGTAGGGTTCTAGTGCTCATTAATGCTGATTCCTAAACAGCTGATCATGAACTGTGTGTAGGAATGATCCACTTTTACCTGTACTGCCAGGATTACTTCTCTCTGCCCATCAAATGCTGAAGAATGTACAGGTTCATAAGGTGATTTGATGATGTTTGTTTTCTCCTGCAAGTGGGATGACAAATGGTCAGTCAACAGACATATTTTAATCATCATTTATGATAAAAATAGCAATTAGGACAATCATTCAGTAATAGGAGTACTTAATAGAACCTCTAACATGTATTGATTAACATTACTGGGATAAAAATACATTTTTCACCCGAGCTGTAGTAGTTCCTGCTGTTGGTCCATCAGAAATCCAAGATGCTTCAGGTTCGGCTGCATGTTCTGTGATCTTTGCTGTCTGGACATCTCTGCTGTCATTCTAATAAACAAAGACAATCTAAATTTACTTTAATCAGAAGAGAAGCAAAAGAAAAGCTTTTATATAAGTGTACTACATGAATTAATGTTTTTACTCCAAAACCCTATAGGACGCTAACATAAAACAATATGCTTACCTGTGCCCCAAGGGTTTGAGGATTCTGCTCATCAGATCCAACAGAACATTTGGGTTGATCAGATTTTTTGGTCTTGGTTGTCTTTAACTGGACAATATCAATATAAAAGACAGACATTTGGTGTCATTAACATTCAAACATGTTTCAAACGTTTAGCTACCTGCGCAAGAGTCAAGTATAACAGCAATTACACTGTATAATTCAAAGTAAATAAACCCAAAATAGATTTTATGACCATGAACTTTACTTTTGTGTACAATTCTAGCTCAGAGGCACACAACACTGTTATCTGTGGAGTTTAAATATCACATCTCTACCACAAGACAGCTTGAACATTCAGATGGTACTTAATGGAACTGAATAATTGAATTAGGTTTAATAAACTAGAATTGAAACAATTAATTCTATAACACAAATACGTCAACCTTTTAAGGTTTTTCCATTCCATTTAAAGTCAAACAAAAAACAACACTGTTTTTCTGTGTATTTTCTTTGCCTTTCTAAACTCTCCTTTTGGGAAATAAGCTCTCCTTGATATTCAAGCACAAAACATCCCCTTCAAATGGCACGCAAGCAAACACTCCCCTTCCTGTGAAAAAAAATAATAAAAATAAAAACTTTTTGTACGTCATCTAATAACTACTTTAAACACTGGTGTTACTTCAAGTACTTGAGGAGAAGAGAGGA
>JAMWET010003214.1:227500-282333 GCA_024036415.1 Prochilodus magdalenae | reverse complement strand
TGACGAGCCTGATGTGTCTTGGGATCTCCTGAGTCTGTCTGTGGAGCAGCTCTGTGACAGCAGCCTGCCACTGAACTTGCTCCTTCTGTCCATGATGATGGTGTGCAGTGGGCGCCCATCATCATCCATTATAGACAGTTTGTCCAGTGTCCTCCTCTCCGGCACCTATACCACCGAGTCCAGCTCCACACCAACAACTGACCCTGCCCGCCTGACCAGCTTGTCCAGACGCATCTCGCCTCTCTTCTTGATGCTTCATTAGTGTAAATGAGATGCTGATGAATACAGACCTAGTCTGGTCTGTTTAGACATTTTTAATCAATTAATTAAATTATTTTGTTTCCATTAATAGAATATGTCCTCATACAGGAGTGCAGGTGGGAGCGGGCAGGACTGGGATGAATTCTAACTGGAACAGGATTTTAAAAATTTGATCCTGCTCCTGATTCCAATTTTTATTTTTAAATTAATTCATCTCTCTCTCTCTCTCTGTCTCTCTCTCTCTCTCGCTCTCTCTCTCTCTCTCTGTCTCTCCCTCTCTCTCTCTCTCTCTCTCTGTCTCTCTCTCTCTCTCTCTCTCTCTCTCAGACACTGTGTATGTGTGGGTGTGGGTTCTGGAGATGCTTATCCTGGTGTCTTTGTTGGGAGGGTTTCACGTGTACGCCAGAATCCAAAGAAAGCGGACCAACCCCCACTGAGGAGCCAGCCAGTAAGAGCACACACATCACACACACACAACACACAAAACACACACATCACACACAAAACACACACATCTCAACACAACACACACACCACACACACTGCAGGACACCACAACACACACCACAACACACAAACAGGACCACACACACACACACACACACACACACACATGCAGACACACACACACACACACACACACACACAGACACACACACACACATGCAGACACACACACATACACGTACACTATCAGTTCAGGGACTCAAACCAGCAGTCCTCTATAAGCGTGCTTTACCCACCAGTTATCAATGGCTGATGCTCTAATCCAGAGCCAGTTTTACCAGTGTTATTCATATTTACTGATAAGCACTCATAGTTCCAAGGCCTGGATACCTTTGGAATGTTGACCTGGAGCAGCTTTGTCAGAATCTCATAGATACAAATTCATGAAAAAGTTTCAAACCTGGTGGTAGCTTTACAATGCTACAGTCTGTGTCCATGGTGATGCTCCCCCATAGATAAAGGAAGAGGTTGGGAGGAAGGCCTTGTTAAGACCAGCCTGGATCAAGAAGACCAACAGCGCCATCGTCAAGCGAGAAGAGCCACCGCAGGTCTCCCACCTCAGGTGACAAACCTCATACCATCAGAGCAGCTGTCTGTAGGACATGTCTTCATCTGAGACGTCTGGGATGATGAAACCAGGCTTTAACTTCAGATCCTGCTTCTGTTATAAGTGTATCTCTTGTTAAAGGACCATGCGGTGTTAGGATTTTTTCCAATGGGAAGTCTATTCCATCAGCTCCCTGTATGCAGTGTATTAGAAAGTCGGGCTATGTAGAACCAGCCATACTCTCTCAAGTTTTGCAGCTTGCTGAACTTTACTGCCCTCTAGTGGGACACCATGCAGTGGTCAAGCTGACTCAGCATACCTGGAGTAACACTGTTTTCATATTCCACTTCAGAGTAGCGTGTTCTAGATATTCACTCCCAGACTCTGCTTTTCATAACTCGGAAAATCAGTCGAGAACACCAGGAATGTCCGGAGGAATGAGACAGAGATTATAGGACTCAACACTTCCTGTCCTTTTCTTAATATCTAAAAACACTGTTGATGATTATATCCACAGCATTAAATCCCTAAACCAAAGCACTTTTGCTTTCAGTTAATAAACTAATTCCCACTCATATCTGTTATCAGCATTAATTATTATATTAGAATAATGATATGTGTATCAGCCAGTTAGTAACCCGTTAGAAGGAAAAATCTGGTTGAAAACCTATAAACTTGCAGATTCTGGTAAACCAATCAAAACAGAGCAGGGTCCAGCCACAAGCACACAGTTCAGCCCATGCTGAGTTTCAGAGGAGAAAGGAGCGAGGAGGACGTTTACGAAGCACATGAAGGGACATTACTCTATCCAAACATCTACGGCCCTTTTCAGATTAACTAACATGTAGTGTTTATTATCAGCTGACTGAACACGCCTCCTAAACCCCTGCCGAGACCACATGACTCTCCTATAACCCCATCATGTGTCTTACTTCAGGTTTCAGTGGATGAGAAATGAAAATTAATATTAAACAGACTGGCACGAGGGCCACGCCTCCCACTCTCTACTTGACTGTGATGAGCGCCACCTCATTCCAACGTCCGCTTAGCCATGTAAGATGACCTCAAGTGAACTACCGATGAGACTGGGCGAGCGGGGCTTGGGGTGTGAAATCGAACCATCGAGCATGGTTCTAAAAACAGGCTTCTGGAGGGCATTAGTGATTTTCTAAATAAAAACAGATCTAATTACAATATCTGATGCTGGAGTTTGGGAGACATGCTTCCAGTAGTGTAGAGAATCAACCAAACAGAACCAACACAAAACCCAGAAGAACCTGTACAGCTAGAGGACATGATTTACGTTTAAGGTGGTCTTTTAAATTTTTCCAGAGCTGTATATAGTCACTGTCCAAAGAAAAACATGCCACCCAATTGTTGGCATTGCGTGAAGCTCGTGAAAATGATCTATGCATGAATGGGGACCAACAGAAATGGAAGCATAAACGCTTGGGCCCCCATTGACTCACATTGAAATGAAATCAGGTTTTTTTGCCCTCTCCTGTGAAGTTGCCCATATGGAGTGACTTGGACAGCGATGATAAACTGAAAACAGAACTGGGCCTTACAATTCGGACCTGAGGAAACACCCTTACTCATCTGGTAAACCAAGACAGAGCTGTTTGGTGTGTATTTCACAAACAGCTGCAGTGCCCAAAGTGAAAATTGGCAAAACTGCCTGAGCTTTTTTCAGTTAAAAGGAAAGTATTCTTTGTTCATCTTATGCGAGAAACGAGGCCACTACAGCTCCAGATTGCTGTTAAATTGTGATGTGGTTTGAGGTATGAAGTGCACTGCAGGAGAGTTTTGAGCGCTCTGCCTACAGCAGCGCTCGGACTAACATCAGATTTAAACTAAATACTACAATATTTTTTGCTTAATGGAAACTTAAAAAACATTATGAATCAAGTATATATAATGCATTATATGTGCATTCATAAAGATCTATAAACTCTGTATAATGTTTTTAAATGCTACATACAAGTAGTTGGGCTAGATCGCGACTCTGAGACTTTCTCGGTTGCCCACTCGAACTGCGCTGCACCAGAGTAACTAGACTTCCTGGGCTGGCTACTGAAGCTATGCTACATGACGGCTATTAGGCTTCCCGGGCTGGCTGCTCTAGCAATGTTGGAGGACCGTTCTCCACAGGCTTCTTCTGGGCCAGTTATTTGACTGTGTACTGATACACTGGTGATGTGGTTGGGCTGGCACAACAGGTAGCACCACCCCATGTGGGAGACTCGGGTTTGATTCCTGCTCTTTGATTCCTGCTCTCCCATTATAATCATTTACACTCATACATCTGACACTGAGCCACATGCTAATGATGTAAGTTTCACACTCAGCTGCATATACACTGTAACCAGCGATGGGCCTTATCTCTGTTCCTGACTGACCCAACACCTATGATGTGTACATTCAGCAAGGAGTCATGTCCTCCATGAGTCATCCTGATAGTTACAGCACAATGGGCAGACGGCTGCACCACACAGAACTACATGCACACGGACCGTTACAATGACTGACCTTAACACCATGTCACCGTGGTGACCAACTCCACCCCTACCGCACTGTCTGCAGGAACTGTGTGTTGATTCCTGCTCTGGGTGACTTTGCTGTGCTATAGAAGTAGGAGTCCCTGGACATGACTCCTAAAACTACCACGGCCCGAGCAAGTCAGCTAAAGGCGTTCATTTTAAGTACGGCAAAGCATCTCTGATAACAGTGTATGGCTGTATAGCATAAACTAGATTGCCAAAGGTATGTGGACGCTACTCCTTGGCATTTCAGCCACACCCATTGCTAACAGACCCATTGCAAAATCAAACACATAGCCATGCAATCTCCATAGACAAACACTGGAGGTAGAAAGTCTGTCAATTTTCTGCCCAACAAAATACAGCCAAACAATTATTTTCTTTTATAATTGAGTAAAAGTGATTCTTGTTAAGGGCTTGTAACAAATTAGAGTCATTTTTATGGTGCGCTTTTTATAGTGTAGTGTATTAAATCTATATTTTGTACATGCCAGAATGGTGTAGTTTAATAATATGGTATAATGCAACCAACAATTTAAATACTCCAATAAAGATACTCCACTCTACTACTCTGACCAAATATCATTTGAACTATGGAGAAATAAATCATTTAAAAAATTGTATTTAGACTTTACATATTTACAAGGCTTTTAATCTCCTTAAATTCAAGTAATTTAGTAATTTAGTAATAGTAATAAGCTAAATACAGTAAGTGCATCATCATTATTAGTAGGGTAATTGTATTTGTATTAATTTTTTAATAAAAAAAAAATACTGGAAGCAGCTTCAAGGGAGAGGATCCTAGAGGGCTGGAAAGAGAATGTGTTCTTCCCTTCCCTTTCCTTTACTTACCTACCCTTTCCTTTCCTTCACTTCCCTTCCCTTTCCTTTACTTACCTACCCTTCCCTTTCCTTCACTTCCCTTCCCTTTCACTCCCTTTCCTTTCCTTACGTACCTTTTCCTTTTCTTTCCTTCCCTTTACTTACCTACACTTTCCTTTCCTTTCCTTCCCTTCCCTTCACTTCACTTCACTTCACTTCACTTCACTTCACTTCACTTCACTTCACTTCACTTTCCTTTCCTTTCCTTTCCTTTCCTTTCCTTCACTTCCCTTCCCTTCCCTTTCCTTACCTACCCTTTCCTTTCCTTCAGTTCCCTTTCCTTCACTTCCCTTTCCTTCACTTCCCTTCCCTTCCCTTTCCTTCACTTTCCTTCCCTTCCCTTTCCTTTCCTTTACTTACCTACCCTTTCCTTTCCTTTCTTTCACTTCCCTTCCCTTCCCTTGCCTTCCCTTCCCTTCCCATCACTTCCTTTTCCTTCACTTCCCTTCCCTTTACTTACCTACCCTTTCCTTCACTTTCCTTCCCTTGGAAGATTTTAGATACTGGCATGATCTGAACAGAATCAAGTCTCTGTCTCTGTTTTAGTCTGTAGATGGAGATCACATGTATTAGCTATGCTATTTTAGCCACTGTGTTTTAGAGCAGGAAGTGACACTGCATCCATCATACCCACATCCTGCTGTCCTGTCCAGCATTTTACATCTACACCAGAATCTACAAGAAGCAAAGCGGCTCAGAGTACGGCCTGTATGACTCTAACAGAGCATTATCATCACTCACACTCATACGTTTGACACTGAGACACATGCTAATGATGTAAGTTTCACACTCAGCTGCATATACACTGTAACCAGCGATGGGCCTTATCTCTGTTCCTGACTGACCCAACACCTATGATGTGTACATTCAGCGCTGTACTGCCCTTAACACCATGTCACCATGGTGACCAACTCCACCCCTACCGCACCATCTGCAGGAACTGTGTGAGGATGTTCAAGCTGCATGGGATGGATTATCACAGGACACCATTAGGAACCTCTACAGCTCCATACCGAGACGTCTGGCGTGTTGGGTTAGCAAACATGGCGGCCCGACGCCATACTGAGACAGACTTCTGTATGTGTAGCTCAATAAATATTGATCATATCAGATCAGTTATCATCAGTTATTGATCCTGGTCACCTTTATCTTCCTTCCCAACAGCACCGCACTCCCACACCTCCTTCTGGGTGCAGCTGTTCTTTTATTGATGAGTGTTTAATGACTGTATGAACATGATAGAGCAGATGAACTGAAGAGAAAGCAGAAGTGAAACAGACGAGGCCAAATCAGCTGGCGAACCGAAGTTAATTCTGCAAAAGGACATTTTTAAGGTGGGCTTTTCGGCCCATGCTCTGCCACGCTCTCTATATTTTGTACATCTGAGAAATAGTTTTTTCTGCAGATGGCTTTGACTGGCAGGGTCTGAAATTTTGTCCAATAGACTGATGGAGAAATCCACCAAAGTAACTTGGTGTTAAACTGTTACGACTTTCGGTGTGAGTGGTTTGGTTGATGTGAAGTGTTTAGTTATTGAGAGACATTCAAAATTTGTTTAGTGTGGTGGTGATAGGAACCAGACGTCCGTAAGTAAAAGTCCATTCATGGGTGAGAGATACATGGAAGGCGATATATCTGCTTGTTAAGTCTGACATACACACTAGGAAATTAAAGTGCACTGAGCCAGATGAGTTGCTTCAATAAAATAAAGCCAGCTAAGTTATTAAGTGGTGTACATAAACTCGACATCTTTCCATTGGCTCCTGGCTCATATGTTTTACTTCTGTTACTTAGGGTCTTTGGGTTATACCTTTCCCTCTGGCCTACCTCCTTCTTCTGTTCCACAGTTAACTGGCTATAGCTGCATTGCTGTTGGCTGGAAGTGCCACCATGCACCCTACTGCTGAGTGTAAATCTATAACGGCTCAGTAGCACTTGTCCATTTAACCTAATCCTGACCTTTTCTAACTTTTAGAAAGTGTCCTAAGTAGAGGACCATAACCACATTAAACATGGAATATGAGAATATGAGTAAGGCCTACTGTAACGGGGCAACAGTCCTTATTGGGAGAGATCCTCTCTGGATCGTTGTCTCGTTTATGGACTCAAACGCAGGACCGGGATTTGAACCGGTGATCTTATGTGCGGGAGGTGTTTGTGCTAACCACTACTGAGTGGGAAGGTGAAGAGCTTGACAGGGAAACTCGAGAGATAAAAAACAGCAAAGGGAGGAGGTAAAGTGACACCCGGAGGAAGAAAATGAGGGAAGTGAAAAAGGATGTGGAAGGAAATGAAAACACTGACGCGAGGGAAAAAGCGAAAATACAACCGGCAAGATTAAAACCACCCGCAACAGGCTTAGAAGCGCTGTGAGGGTAACAGGCTAACCGCCGCACCACCACAGAAGCAGAAATACAACTAGCACAGCTATGATGTTAACAAAGGGAAAAGAATGGCGGGAAAACGAGAACAAAGGCGCTAAAAACGCTAAAAAAAGAAAGAAAGAAAGAAGGGGATCAAACCACAGATAGTTTGTATCGCTAAACTAAAAGGGAGGATACTCAGGAAAGAAGAACGAGTATCGTCTAAACTCTAAAACTAAAGAGAGATAGGAAAAATAATTTCTCAACAGGGAAAGAAACTGAAGGCAGCCCGCGAGGGAGAGGACCCAAGATGGCTGGTGGTAGTTTTCTTTCTTTCTTTCTTTAATCCATCCTTCCTTCCTTCCTTCCTTCCTTCCTTCCTTCCTTCCTTCCTTCCTTCCTTCCTTCCTTCCTTCCTTCCTGCCTTCCTTCCTTCCTTCCTTCCTTCCTTCCAACTAGGAGCAGGTATAAGCTGTACTACCGAGCGTGACGTGGCCTGAAGAGAATCAAGACTCCAAACCTGAGCAGTAGACAGTCCTTGTAAGGGCAATAACCAGGTGTACTCAATCAGCCTGATTACCGCAAGTGGTAGAGCATGGTCTCCCTCTGGTGGCCGGAGGACCACGGCGCGGGCGGCCCCTTACACATACAAATGATCAATCCAGTTATATGTGTGGTTTCTTTGATTTCCCTGAGTACATATGAGATAAAAGAGCATTTTAAAAGCACAGCTGCTTGGATCTGCTTGGTAACGTTTTGGAATAAATCCATCAATTAATTTTCTGTAAATCCTGAAAAAAAAAAACTTGTCCAGTTAATTAAAATTTACTCAAATCACTGTAGTGCATCTTGAATTTGTCAAGGATGTTTTATTCAATCAAGTACCTTAAAAGTTACTTAACACAGTTGTGACCGGTTGGAATAACAGTTTTAAGTAACTCCAACATTTAATTTTTTAGGGTGTCATACCTGTTTCTTGGCCCAGTCATGCCTTCAGATCCCGATATCAAACAACAATGATGGGACCTGGGCACCTTTCTACAGTCATGTCCTTCTTTGGTGAGGTACCAGTGAGAGAAAATAAAAAGAAAAAGAAAATTCCTTCAACCTCAGTCCACTTGTTTAAATATCTGGGTTCAACCAGGCTAACATTAGCATACACTGGTACAGGTCAAACTGGCTCTTTGTGGACACCCTTGATCCAGGTAATGGGTTTTATACAGAGTCTACATTTTTGTATTTCAGATGTTCGCCATTTTTTCTGTGCTGCTTACTGGAAGATAGCTAGCAGTAGAGCTAGCCTTTGCTAGTGAGCTATCTTCAACAGTCACTTTCTGAACAACAAGCCAGGCAAGCTGGCAAGATGTGGGCCCATGTTGTAGCGAGATACCAAGATAGCGAGAACCCCCCTGAAAAACCCACAGCTTTTATTAAGGGTATCTGGCATATGGGCTTTTGATACTGGGTGCTATTGTTAGAGCCCACTGGCACCAAACTTCACTTCTGCATTTTAAGAATGGCAAATGACCTTTATCAACTACAGCCAATTCCTCTTCTCTTTCTCATCACACCCGTCACTGTACTCTAATGTCATAACTCTAATGGCAAAACTTCGCAGTGTGAGTGTGAGTGAGTGTGTGAGTGTGTGTGTGTTAGTGTGAGGGATGAAAATGAAGACTGGGTGATGAGAAGCAGGTATGTGTATTTGGTAATAAGGAGAGCTGGAACAGGAGAATGAGGTGTGATTGGGACATGTGAGGGTGACGTCAGATGGGTGCTGTATAAGTCCTGAAGGGAGAGGAGAGAGGTGCTGCTCTCACGACACTCTGCAGGGTCCTGCGGGAGGATGCTGTGAAGGCCCCAGCTGGTCAGGATGCTCTCAGTGGCCCCTCTATAGAAGATGCACATGATGGGGGTGGGGACTGGGGTGATAACTCATCTTTTGAGTCATATTGGTTGTTTTTTGGGGTCAATGTTTTGTAAAATCTTTCGTTCTACACGTGAAATGCCTATAATAATAGTGTATATGTAAAACTGAATGCGTACCTTTTTCAGAGAACACATATCGTGATGCTCTCACCTTCAGACGTCACATTTGGTTTGTAGTTACAACGGCCTAGCAGCAGCTTGTTAACTATCCAAGAAGTCAAAGCAAAAGCCTGGCAGCACCTTAACAACCACCTGGGGTACTATAGCAACAACCTAGCAACAGCTTAGCAACCACCTAGAATACTACAGCAACCACCTAGCATCTTAGCAACCACCTGGAATGTCATGGCAAGTGGCTTGCAGCAGCTTAGTAACCACATCTGAAACCACAGCAAGTGCCTAACAGCATCTTAGCAACCATCTGGAATGCCATAGCAACAACCTAGCAACCACCTAGAATACCACAGCAACAACCTAGCAGCATCTTAGCAACCACCTGAAATGTCATAGCAAGCGTCTTGCAACAGCTTAGCAACCACATGGAAAACCATAGCAAGCACCTAGCAGCACCTTAGCCGTCACCTAAGATGTTATAAGAACTGCTTAGCAGTATCATAGCAACCACCTAAGATGTCATAGCAAATGCTTGGCAGCACCTTAGCAAACACCTGGAATGTCATAGCAATGGCCTAATTAAACCTTAACAACCATCTGGGATACTATAGCAACAACCTAGCAACACCTTAGCAACCACCTGGAATACTACAGCAACGACCTCTTAGTACCTTAACAACCACCTGGGATAACCATAGCAACAACCTAGCAACACCTTAGCAACCACTTAGAATACTACAGCAACAACCTAGCAGTACCTCAGCAACCACCTGGAATGTTGTATTAAATGACAGTGGTATTAATAAAAATGGTCAGGGGTTACTACACTCACAATGAGCTTAGCAACCTTGTGTAAAACCATAGCAGAGGCCTAGCAATATCTTAGCAACCACCTGGAATGTCGTATTAAATGACAGTGGTATTAATAAAAATGGTCAGGGGTTACTACACTCACGATGGGCTTAGCAACCTTGTGTAAAACCATAGCAGAGGCCTAGCAATATCTTAGCAACCACCTGGAATGTCGTATTAAATGACAGTGGTATTAATAAAAATGGTCAGGGGTTACGACTCTTACGATGAGCTTAGCAACCTTGTGTAAAACCACAGCAGAGGCCTAGCAGTACCTTAGCAACCATCTGGGATGTCATAACAACTGCCTAACAGATCTCCTCACTCATAGGAAATGCGTGGCAGCACCTTAGCAATCACCTGGAATGTCATAGCAATGGCCTAATTGAACCTTAACAACCATCTGGGATACTATAGCCACAACCTAGCAACACGTTAGCAACCACCTAGAATACTACAGCCACGACCTCTCTGTACCTTAACAACCACCTGGGATAACCATAACAACAACCTAGCAACACCTTAGCAACCACTTAGAATACTACAGCAACAACCTAGCAGTACCTTGGCAACCACTTGAAATGCCATGGCAAATGCCTTCCAGCAGCTTAGCAACCTTGTGTAAAACCATAGCAGAGGCCTAGCGGTACCTTAGCAACCATCTAGGATGTCATAACAACTGCCCAATAGATCTCCTCACTCAGTTCCTGGCCTGGGGCAGGTCGGGGGCCCTTGACCTAGAAGTCAGAGTGGACAGGTAGCTTATTCGGGAGTTTCCACATGAATTAACATGAGTAAGAGTGTGAACGCCTTTGGACCTCTTGTACGAACAGACACTTTCATACCCTGTACGGACAGTAGCGATCTTCTTCCACACAGGGATATCAGACTGTATGTATGTTTTACAGTTAAAGACTTACAGATGGAAACGAACAGGAAGCTGAACTGCACATTTCCGTTATTGTAAATGTGCTGTCCGTTTGATCAGACACCTGACCAGTGAAATGAGCAAGCTGAAGGTGATTTTGTCTAAATGGTTAAATAACATGGTGGTGTTTATAAAGCCAGTGTTTGGAGGGTAACACGCATGGGTAAGGGTAATACACTTACTCTATCGCATACACTTCAAATAAAAAAGGAAGTGGGTTTTCTTTTCCTTTCTTTTTTTTAACACAGCTGCAGTGGTCCGTCCCTTTTTGCACACGGTACTCCTTAATAGCCATATATTGCCCAGTTGAGCACATCCTCTATTTCAACATCTACTCGTACATCTCTTCTCTGGACTTAAAGAGCATGCTGGTCATCCTTGAAGTCCTGGCGATGTTCACAGGGGCAGCAATGGGTAGGTTTCCTCCAGCAGCATGAATCATTTGACACTCGTAGAGTTGGACGCTTTTAAAGGGCAGCCGTATTAAACCACAGTGGTTTTAATTAAAATGGTCAAGGGTTACGACTCATTTGCATAAAAGTAGTCATGTCGAGATGTAGAGGTGTGGTAGGTGAGTTAAGTTAAAGAAGTTTGGGTTCCAGATTTCGCGTTCAGCCATCACATGGACTTGTTCAATCATATCAGTGGCACACATGACTTAACACAATGATGCGTTGAGTAGACTAACCAGATAGTAGTGTAGCGGTTCTCAATACAATGCTGAGTCATATAGATCTACACCTTTTTAGCATCACTACAGACTTGCTTAGTGTTACATGGTCTACTCTGGAATGCACTGGCTCAATTCCACATTTATTTCATTACGGAGAACTGTGCCTCACTAATTAGCACTGTCTTGTAGTTACAGGGTATATTCAAACACACTGGAGTCAAACACAATAGACAGGGTTTCATTGTATCCGATTAACGGCAGGCTGTTTTTCTTCCCCTCCTCCTCAGGCTTGGCCCCCGTCTGCAGTTTTACTCAGAAGGGTCCATGTTATGGAGCGCTCGGACACCCACTGCACATGCAGCTGTTGCCAGCGTTTGACGTGATCTTAAAGAAGGGCCATGACGTCACTCCTCCTGACCTCGTTCTCAGATATAGAAACCACACCACAACGTTGAACAAGTCGTATTCACCAAGATGGAGCTTTGCAACTCGTAATACATCAGTGATAATAACAAGTGCCGAGAGAGGAGACGTGGGGAGATACTTTTTAGAGAACTTAGATTCGGAAAACAACGCCAGAGGAATTTATTATCTCCAGGTGATAGTTGAAGGTAGGTCCACGTCATCTTTGAACAAATTACATCACTCGGAGCTGAATGTCACTAGCAGTGCTTTATAGATGTCTATGTATAATTGTAACAGAGTAAAAAAGCTATATATGGTTTTAATGTTAGAATTACACAAAATTCATCTCTATAAGGTGGCTCGTATTGGTGCTGGGTAAGTTAAATTAGGACCGCCCCTTCCCTTCTCCTCTCTTGAGTCCCCTCCTCTTCCGCTGCCTCCTCCCATTTGACTTGGGTCTGTATGAGGAGGTAGGTATCTGACTGCCTCAGGGTTAATCCTTATTAATCTTACTTTTCTTAGTTCATAAAAATCTCGCCATATGTATATATATGTTCCTGGGTTCATTATCAGCACTTGTGTTGTATTGTATTCTGCGGATGGTCAATTTTAGAGTGGATTATACTGCTGCACATATTGCTAGCGTGGTGCAGCATGGCCTTCGCAGTATACCAGTCGGCTGAGCTAATTGTTTTATATTCTTTTCCTATGAGGAGTGAGGAGAGAGGTGATGAGCGGGCTGCCCAACACTAAGACAGCCATATTATATTTCTGTTATCAGGTATGCCTATTTCATGTATTAAGTTATACAAGTTAGAGATATTCTCACAAGCATTGCGGTTATGCTAGTGCAGCGGAGCGCCGTAGAGTGACGTCATTGCTATGTACGCTAGTCCGTAAATGAAGCAAAGTTATTTTATATAATTATTAAGCTGCTGTTTCTGTAATGCTTTTTACATTCATATTGCATAATATTGTTATATTTGTTAAGCGCTGCCTCCTTCCTTTTTGACTTCGGTCTGTATGAGGAGGAGTGAGGAGAGAGGTGATGCGCGGGCTGCCCAACACTAAAACAGCCATATTATATTTCTGTTATCAGAATAAAAGTCCCACAACGAAACAACGCAGAGTCCCTTTGTCTGTTGGTGACACTCGTATCTTCATCCACCGGTTACATAATGACGTCTAGTGTAGACGAAGAGATAACCGCACTGCAGTTACGGGAACTGACAAAGCAGTAGGGGAGAACCGCCGGCCAGCGATTCTGAAATGGCCGCAGAGCAGGCACCTCACTTCACACATCTTCCAGTGATGGTAGATTAAAAACCCAAGCAAACTAATCCCACACGAACCCACAGACACTCAGAGCACATCACATCCAGCACATGCACACATCTTAAACTAACCCAGGAAGTCTTTCCAGCCACAGCCACAAGCCAGCCTGCCTGAGCTGCTGTTCACACCGAGCTCCTATCTAGCTCCAATTTACCTGGATTATACACTGACCTGTAGTCTAGGCTAGGCTTAACTTCAATAAAGACAAACACTGAGCTGTAGTCTAGACTGATTTGAAATGTAGACTAAGATGTAATCTGACTAAATTACTTTATAATCTAGACTGAACTGTAGAGCTACAATCCAGGCAAAACAATTAACCCGACTGAGCGGTAATCCAGAGCGATGTTTCCTATACCTGAAAATCCAGACTGGACTGTAATCTACACTGATCTGAAATGTAGACTAAACTGTAATCAGACTAAACTACTTTACAACATAAGCTGAACTGCAGTCCAGATTGAGCTACAAACCAAAATGAGATGTAATCCAGAGCAATGTTTCCTATACCTGGTCTTAATCTACACTGACTTGCAATCTAGGATAAACTGAACATTGCTATGAATGACTGAGGCACGAACAACAGATTGATCTGAAATCCAGACTGTGCTTCAGTCTAGATTGGACTGTAATCTAACTTCAGATGTAATCTAGACTGAACTGGAAAAAGGCTAAAAATTAATTCAGATTAAGATGTAATCCAGAGTGATGTTTCCTAATCCTGATCTTGGAAACCGATTGTCCTGCACTATCCTATTGATAGCTGTAGCCTAGATTGACTTGATCTTGAAATAAAATCCAGAATTTAGCTGTAATATTCACTAATCTGCAAAATCTAGATTAATATGTAATCTAGACTGAGCTGTAAAACAGACTGTGCTGTTATCCAGATTCACCTTTAATCCAGACCAATGGTTCCCCAACCTGGGCACACCACCCTGCACATTTTTGTATTTTCACACTTAATTAACTGGCTCACAAACAGCCCCATATCTAGATCTGGGTGTGTAAAAGCAGGGAAGGTACTAACATATGCAGGATAGTATCTAGAACCAGGAATGAGAAACCATGGTCATGATTAAACTCTGGATAAATCTGAAATCCAGACTGAGCTTTAATCCATATTAAGACTGGGCTGTAATATGGGTGAAAACTGTAATCTAGACTGTGTTATAATATGGATTAAACTGTAATCTAGACTGGGCTGTAATATGGATTAAACTGTAACCTAAACTGTGTTATAATGTGGATTAAACTGTAACCTAGACTGGGCTGTAATATGGATTAAACTGTAATCTAGACTGGGCTGTAATATGGATTAAACTGTAATCTAGACTGTGTTATAATATGGATTAAACTGTAATCTAGACTGGGCTGTAATATGGATGAAACTGTAATCTAGACTGTGCTGTAATATGGATGAAACTCTAATCTAGACTGGGCTGTAATCTAGATTGCACTGTAATCTAGACTGGGCTGTAATATGGATGAAACTGTAATCTAGACTGTGCTGTAATATGGATTAAACTCTAATCTAGACTGGGCTGTAATCTAGATTGCACTGTAATCTCAGGTTTACAAACAGTTTAGCTATAATCTAGACTACTATGTAATGTAGATAGAGCTGTAATTCTGGACCGGGTTATAATACAGATTGAGATGTTGATCTATAATCTGCAGAGGCACTGTCCACAGTGGAATCTAAGACTGGGCTGTATGTACCTGGGCTGTAATAGGTACAGTATCACTGTTAATCTAACTGGGCTGAATATGGGTCCAACTGTTAGCTGGACCCTGTGCTGGAATATGGCTTGGACACCAAACTGGTGGCTGGAATGTAGACTTCTCTGTAATAGGATAAAAACTGCCGGATCTGACTGACCTGTAAATCAAGATTGCACTGTAATCTAGACGGGGCTGTAATATGGATGAAACTGTAATCTAGACTGTGCTGTAATATGGATTAAACTGTAATCTAGACTGGGCTGTAATGTAAACTGGGCTGTAATATGGATTAAACTGTAATGTAGACTGGGCTGTAATATGGATGAAACTCTAATCTAGACTGGGCTGTAATATGGATGAAACTGTAATCTAGACTGGGCTGTAGTATGGATGAAACTGTAATCTAGACTGTGCTGTAATATGTATTAAACTGTAATGTAGACTGGGCTGTAATATGGATTAAACTGTAATGTAGACTGGGCTGTAATATGGATGAAACTCTAATCTAGACTGGGCTGTAAACTAGTTTGTATTTGAATCTCTACCATTCTGTAAATTAGATGAAAAACTGTAACATTCCATTTGAGAAAATTAAATTAAAAATATGGATTAAACTGTAATGTAGACTGAGCTGTAATATGGATGAAACTCTAATCTAGACTGGCCATCATCTAGATTGCGCATCCCGTAGAGTTAGACTGTTTGTAAATTAGACTGGTGTAATTATGTGAACTTTAATTGAGCTTTAGGCTAAAATCTAGACTAGCTATTGTAATTGCTAGATATCTGCTGTACCTCTGGAGTGGGGTTTTAATCCAGAATGAGTATGTTGATCTATAATCCTTGACGCTCTTATCCACAGTGGAAGTGAAAGACAGCTGTTACCCCGGGGAGAAGAGGACAGTGTCCTCTGTAGTGTGATGGTGCGTCCAAGCTCCGCTTTCGCTGGAACCCTCAGTGGAAACATCCCACGTCTCCCCCCCTTCACAAATCTGTGGTTGTTGTGGCTCCCCCCCTGGAAATATAGATTCTCCTTAGCTGGATACAAGACAGATGCTGCTGATAAAGACGATGCCGGAAATGTGACCTGCCATGTAGAGAACCACGTTAGCTGTGGAGATCGAACGATGGAACTTCATGCATGCCCTGGTAAGATGGATGAACCCTTTTGGTTGTTTTGATTGACTGGGAATTTATTAATAATGCAATGATTTTTGAAAAGTTTATAAACGTATACAGTTTGTATTTATTCTCTACCATTCTGAAATTAGAGGAGCTTAACATTCCATTTGAAATCCATTGGGTAAAAAGTTCTATTCAGTTTATTTAATGTTTTATTTTTAATGTAAATCCATCATATGGTTTCCCAGGCTGTTTGTGAGCTAGCATAGTGTGAGCTATGTGACTTTTTGAGCTAGGCTAAAACACATCTAGCTAGATTGCTAATATCTGCTAGCACCCCTGTGGGGTTTAAAGAGTATGTTGACATATACCTGACGTTCCTGTCCAGAGCGGCTTACAAGGTTAAACATATTACAGGTAGGTCTCTGTAGTGTTAGGAGTCTTGCCCAAGGACCAGGAGTCAAACCCCAGTCTCCCAAATGTGGTTGTTGTGGCTCCCTGGCAAATAGTGGTGTTATCCGCTGAGCTACACCAACCATGCTGAGTTACCACAATTTATATTAATGTTCTGTGGCCTTTCTAGATGTTCCATATGTTCCATACGGCAACTTCATAGGAGAAGCCACTAACTTGCTTTAATTCTAATATAGGCCAATGGCACCAGATGTTTTTTTAAACTAGCAACATGGGGCCATTATTGTTCTTCCTTTCATCATACATTAACACACAGTGTAAACAGCAGCTACTGTGTTCAAATGATGCATAAAAGTAATAACTGACAAAAAATTAGATAGATAGATAGATAGATAGATAGATAGATAGATAGATAGATACTGTAGATAGATAGATACTGTAGATAGATAGATAGACAGACAGATAGATGGATAGATAGATAGATAGATAGATAGATAGATACGATAGATACGATAGATACGATAGATAGATAGATAGATAGATAGATACTGTAGATAGATAGATAGATAGATAGATAGATAGATAGATAGATAGATAGATAGATAGACAGATAGATACGATATATACGATAGATAGATAGATAGATAGATAGATAGATAGATAGATAGATAGATAGATACTGTAGATAGATAGATACGATAGATAGATAGATACGATAGATACGATAGAGCTCAGCCATGAAGCAGTGACCAGCAGATGAATATTACCTATCAGCATATGCCAGTAGTCAGGTTTGGTGGTGATGGTGGTGGGGGGTAATAGTCTGGGGCTGTTCCAGTAGAGCGTAATGCAAATGCTACAGCATACAAAGACATTTCAGACAATTAGCTGCTTCTAACATTGTGGCTGGAGTTTGCAGAAGACCACTTCCTGTTCCTCAGCCCCCCACCAAAGCATCTATGACTCTCTATGACGCTTTGATAAGTTTGGTGTGTAGGAACTTCAGTGGCCTGCAAAGAGGCCTGACCACAGCCCCACTGAACACCAGGTCTTCTTGGATAACATCAGTGTGTATCAGCGAATTCTGAAGCTTCCCCAGAAGAGTAAAGGCTGTTGTGGTTCCAAATAGAGTCCAAACTCCATATTAATTCCAATGGTGTTTGAAATGAGAGGTCGGACAAGCTCATAACAGCTCTTGGCACCATGGATTACTTGGCAACCAACTGCTTGGGGGCCTAGGCCAGTGGGGAGCACCTGAGCACTAATGTAAGGTCTAGATACAGACACTGGCTAGGGATAATTAGCTAGACCACTGTACTCTGGTAGTTTACTTGCAGAATGGGTCCAAATAGGGTAGAGTCTAAAACGTGCCTTGAGGTCAGATGTTGCCTTAACAAGGGCCAGTGCTGAATGCGGTATGAGAGTTAGATACAGTATGAGAGCGCCAAGCAATCCAGCATAAGTGTTCTAGCTAACTATCCTTAGCCAGTGTTTATATCTAGACCTTACATTAGTGCTCATCTATGTGCTTCACAAAGAGATGGGTCTGCTGTTCAGACTACCAGTGGAACCTCATTCCACTATTTGGGTGCAAAGACAAAAGAGTCTGGACACTTGTCTTCCATGTATCTTGAAGGAAGGTCAGGTCAAGCTGAGCTGTATCTGAGGCTTGAGGTCAGCTCTAAACCATTGCTAGTCCATTCTTGGTTTTGTAGGCGAGCATGAGAGTTGTATACCCAGTGGTGGCAGCTACTGGAAGCCAGTGAAGCATGCACAGCTGTAGTGACTAAAGACAAGTAATGAATGCTGGTTGGAGGGGAGCCATGGGAATTTTTGCCTAGGGCCCCAGCAGACTGTAGAATCGCCACTGAGCTCAGTGTATCTAGCACCTCCAGAAGAATCTTAAATATGTTGGCTGGTAATCTAACATGTTCAGCTTTTAGTTGAGCTTCTGAGGGCCTTACTAGTCTTGTGTAGAGAGATCTTTTCAGATACCCCAAGTTTACTTAACATTAGTTTACCATTGTTATATAAGGGCTAGCTCTAGAGGGAGACTCAAGCCGGCCACTAGAGGGAGACTCAAGACACAGTGCTCCACTCCAGCACTGCTCATTCTTTGTTTGAAAGGCCGACAGACAGTTTAGCTGGTAACACTGGTAGCTTGTTGGCGGAAAGGGTTGGAAAGGCCTGCGTTGGCCCTTCGAGTGGGAGGGCTGGGTTCGAACCTGGCTTCTGTGAAACACCTGATGCATGGTAATGTGTTACATTCATGTCAATGCTCAGTGTAAAGTGCTACCAGTGTTTCTGAGTAGTCTCTGTTTGTATATCCTTATAGAGAGTCCCTCTTTTAATATGAGTACTAAAACACAATTTTTTAGAGTTTATTGTCCTGTAAGATGGACGTTTGGACGTGTGCAGTGCAGTAAACCATGCAACAAAGTCATTCAAGATTTGATTTTAGTAAAAAATGTAGAATCTAATGTGCGCTGACGAGAGACACCTTTGGGTTTACTGTTGTATACCCCAGAAAAAGCAGGTTGGACGGGTTTCCTTCACATTTTTATGGGAACTGAGCCCATTTGATTTCAACCAAACCATAACAATCAAGCAAGAGTAGCGTTCTAACAGTGGCGTTCAACAGAACAGGTGATGATCAGTGACCCTATGAAACTAACTCCTTTTCTTTCTCTACAGACTTTCTGTCTATCGTCCCCGTATGCAGGTTTAATCAGACTGATGTGTGTTATGGAGCTGTGGGACACCCCCTCCACCTGCAGCTGAAACTTGAGTATGAATTAACCTTAAAGAAGAAGCACAATGAAAGTGTTACTGAACGCATCTTCAGACTTAGAAACCAAAAAATCCCTCGCAACCCTTCAGAGTATCCGAGGTGGCAGTTTGTTCCTGATAACAGAACCGTGATAATAAACAGCGCAGAGAAAAGAGACTCGGGAACATACATATTAGATACCTATGATTCAGGAGGAGAAACAAGAGGCATTTATCATCTCCAGCTGGTTATTGAAGGTGAGTCTACACACCTCTCAGCACATCACACAGCTATAACATTATAGCGTTCAGTGCTTTAATGAGGACACACAGCTTATGCTTAGTTGTTGTTCTTTATTTGACGGCTGTAGTTGATATACGCCATACCCAAAAACCTGAAGCTTTTGGCTAACAGCTAGCTCTGCTCTCCCTCACTTCATTGCCCCAGCTGACTCAGCGCTTCTAGTACATATAAACAGAGGACACAACAGGCTAGCACCACCGTAGGAATAAGACACCTTCTAGAATAGCCCCAGAGGACAACTACGGGAGAGCACTTACCCCAAACCAACAAGGAAACATTTCTCAAACACATGGCTGTATGTGCAACAACATAATACACAATTCATTCCTTCACTAGAATAGAAACAGAATTAAGTTTTAGCCTCCTTTTTCCAAATTTTAAAAAAGTTTGGGGACGGCCCCTTCCTGTTCCAGCATGACCGCACACCAGTGCACAGAGCAAGCTCCATAAAGACACGGATGAGCGAGTCTGGTGTGGAGGAACTAGACTGGCCTGTACAGAGTCCTGACCTCCACCCGATAGAACACCTTTGGGATGAATTAGAGCGGAGACTGAAAGCCAGGCCTTCTCGTCTAACATCAGTGTCTGACCTCATCAATGGCCTTCTAGAAGAATGTTCAGAAATTCCCATGAACACATTCCTAACCCTGGGGAAAGCCTTCCCAGAAGAGTTAAAGCTGGTATAGCTGTAAAGGGTGGACTGACATTATATTAAACCCTATGGATTAAGAATGGGTTGTCACTCAAGTTCATATGTGTGTGGAAGTAGATGAGTGAATACTTTTGGTAACATAGGGTAGAATAAGCTGTAATCTAAATTAAACTTAAATAGAGAATAAATCATAACTAGAAAAGTGCCTTTCCTGAAGGAAACGCGGGATGGACACAGTGTGCTAAGTGTGAGTCGCTATGACTGTGGATTAGCTTCTGGGGACCTGCCCTTAGTGAGTATGTGAGGTTTGGTGGCTCTCGGGCGAACGGAAACGTTACTGCTCGGTTTGGGTCGAAAATGACTGGGACTCTATGGGAGGAACGAGGGATGAATCAACGACAGATAGAGGAGTCCGAAGCAGTATGGCTGTGGGTTAGTGCTTTCAGACCTCCCCTTACTGAGCATGTGAAGTCTGGTGGCTCTCGGGTAAAGGAAACAGCTGCGCTTAGGTGGGTCAAAAATGACTGGGACTCTATGGGAGGAACGAGGGATGAATCAACAACAGATAGAGGAGTGCGGGTCAGTATGGATGTGGGTTAGTGCTTGGGGACCTGCCCTTAGTGAGTATGTGAAGTTTGGTGGCTCTCGGACGAACGGAAATATTACTGCTTGGTTGGGGGTCGGAAATGACTGGGACTCTATGGGAGGAACGAGGGATGAATCAACAACAGATAGAGGAGTGCGGGTCAGTATGGCTGTGGATTAGTGCTCGGAGACCTGCCCTTAGTGTGTTTGTGAAGTTTCGTGCCTCTAGGCCAAACAAAACAGCCGGCTTTAGAGGGGTCCAAAAATGACTGGGACTCTATGGGAGGAACGAGGGATGCGAAACAAAAAGGAGAAATGAACGAGTGCGGGTCAATCCAACACTTAATTCCTGCTATGCCCCGAGCCAGTGTTCCCAATTTGGTGTCTCTAGGCCGAGCGGAAGTGGGTTAGATAGGCACGTGTTTTTCGATCCTATTCATTCTCTATGGAAAAAAATTCCGGAAAAAAAATTCCTTCCTACTCGGAATCCGTGCATCCGATCAAAAAGCTGTATACGAGCCCACATCAGCGCATCATACCGGACAATCTTTGCAATGCGCAACCACAATTAAAACTGACTTGTTTATCTACAGCTGTGGTATCCTCAGTGGAAGTGGAGGACAGCTGCTTCTCCGGTGACAAGAGGAGAGTGTCCTGTTCCTCTGACGGAGACCAGGTTCGCTTGAGCTGGACTCTCAGTGGAATTGGACTCGGACACCAACTGGCTGATGGGAATAACACACTTCTACTGGATAAAGAAGGTTCTGGGAACGTCACCTGCTATATAGAGAACCACATTAGCCGTAGCCGCACAACTGTTGAACTACACAAGTGCCCTGGTAAGATGGACGAGCATGACTCATTGCGTTACTGATTGATGGACGTGAAATGGTTAAAACCAAACGTGGATCTCTCTCTCTCTCTCTCTCTCTCTCTCCCTCTCCCAGCCATTGTGCTTTTGACGGTGGGTGTGCTGGGGATCATCTGCCTGCTTTCACTGCTGGGAGGTTTTCACATCTATGCCAGGATCTGCATGAATAAGAGAACCAAACAGCACAGCACAGCTGCGGAAAGTAAGGCTCTGTGTGCTAAAGATGGAGAGGTCATGATGTTCAGTTTATGGGAGAACCAGCAGGTTATCTTCATCCAGTCCTGTAGCACTGGATCGGTACCTCATAACCCAGAACAGAAAGACAGAATTATCAAATACACACTCCTGTTGACTCCTGTTCTGGGTTTTCAGGTAGTGACCCAGTATAGCCACAGTAGTTGCAACACACCGTTCGTCTTGGTGCTGACCACGGGGCCTCCACACAGGGATTCGTTGGGCGTCTCCACCAAGACTAAAGCGGGACTCGTTACTGAAGATGACCCGCTGCCATTCGGAGTCACTCCATGACAGTCTGGTACGACACCACTGCAGTCTTTGGTGACGGTGACGTGGTGTTAAGGACAGTCGTGTGCACGTAGTCCTGCGTGGTGCAGCAGTCTGCCAATGGTCCTGGTACTAACTTAATCACTCATGGAGGACATTGCTGCTTGCTATCTTGGCTGTTGGGTCAGTCAGGTACAGCATTAAGAGCCACCCTTGCTTACATCACAAGCCCGCCTGTAGTTAGTCAACGATCCCAAAGGTAGATGCTCGCCAACTGTGGGTTGAACCAGGCTAAATAATTACCCTTCCATGCGTTTGCATGTGGGGGTCCATATTTCCCTAACTTAAAGGGAACCTTAAAGGGAGTTTGAGATTCTGAGAAATCCAAGGGGGTCCAGGACTGGACTGTATTTCACACCATGGTCACCTCTAGCCATGCACTGTCTATACATGGTACTCAAGTAGTACTCCACCACTACCATAGCATCTAGCAGATAATGACACAATAAGCACAGACATACATCACTTCTGGCTGAACCACAATCAATTCTATTCATTAAAAGTGTCTCCTACCACAGCGCCCCCTACCCTACCACCCTCAGCAGGCTGAATTATAAAGATCAGGAGCATTCGAGCCTATCTCTATACACACTGAGCCTACAGTGCCTTAGAGGGATGTAGGATGATCTTCTGCTCTGATGGTCCTAGGTAACGAATATATGGAGGAGGAAGAGGAGGTGGTGGAGACCATCCTGAATCAACAAGAGGAGGTGAACATTTATTCAGAAGGAGACTGAAACAGCACTGAAGTGGACACAGCCGTGAAGTTTAGTGGGTCCAGTTTGGACACAGTTTCATTACTCCATTATTGAGCAGCTCCATAAACTGAACTGTAGAGAACGATCAGTTAGATTTTAATTATACTTCTTATTACAGCTTATTTTTAGAGGTTTATGTTTGTTTTATGGCATTTCTAGAGTTTAAAGAAGTAATACATAGAAGTCTTTATTCGTTAGCTTGGCAGAACTGTAAAAACAGAACAAAACTTTTTTATTTTTTTTTATTTTTTATGTGTTGCTGTTTATCAAAGTTCCCTAAAGAGAAGACACCTCCACATATTAGAATACACCTACAGTTTATTTGCTGAATTTAACATAATTTGGGGGAAATAACACATAAAATACAGACTGTGAAAGTTATGGATTTTTTTTTTTTTTTAGTCTTTACAACATTTATAATATTCTGTTCTTTCCATTATATTTAAATCAGCAAAGAAATTGATATTGAACTTAAAATGTAAAAAAGTGCCATATTTAAGTGTATTATTTGTAAAGCATGTGTAAATTCCATTTTGAATTAGGATGGTCATAAATCAGTTCCTCAAATTAAACACAAATGAACTTGCCAGTGTTTTCTACCTGGCTGAAGCATCAATGCTGAGTGTAACAACACGGACTCCTTTAGTTCTGTAAAAGATTGTCCGGAAATTAAACCCACAAGCCTGCACCATTTAAAGGCCTTCTTTTTTAAAAGCCTAAATTTTGCCTTTATAGAACAATCTACAATACATATCCATTCATCCGAGTTCCTGAGGTTTCCTGAGATTTCCTGAGAGTTCCTGAGTTCTATAGAGGCAAAACTTTAGACTTTTAAATGGAAAGGGTTCTCTAAGTCTTGATTTGATACCTTCCCCAGCATCTGCTTTTGGGTAAATGCTAAGCATCCTCCAAACTGACCATATCATTCTAGAGCATGACTATTCCCTGCTGCTTCTAATTACAACTGATGAGTTTTATTTTGTAGTTTTATCTGCAGTTTTAAGAAATAAAGCGGATATTATTGTTTGTTTCAATAAATAAACCAGCACAATTACACAACTGTATTCCAAAGTCTGATTTATTTTCAGTGTTTAATATTTTGTTGATTCTTCTTAAGTGGAAATATAAAAATCTGAGTAAAATATCCTCTACCAGAGAAAACAATACTAATATTCTAATGTACAGTTACTGTTTGTTTGCTGTATTTACCATATATGGGAAACATAACACTAAAATTATGGCCTCTGGGAAAAAAAATATTCTTCCAATATGTTAAACTCAGTAAATATGTATGAATTTTGTGCTATAATTGACAGAAAATGCCCAAAAATCCCTAAATATCAGGTCTGTCCACTAGAAGGCAGCATGCACTGGGTGATTAATCAAATGACAAACAGCGGAAGATCACAGATGGATAGATGGTCTAAAGCGTGTGCATGGTGAAATGTTTTTATTAGGGCCATTAAAGCTACTTATCCAATATTATTACATGACTGTGGTTGTGTGGTTAATTGTGACCAATCATATTCATCTTTTTTGCTCAAATGTAACTTTAAAATATGCTTTACTCCAGTTAATGAATGAACAGAGTGCACTGAACGCTCCTTTCCTTTGCTTGTCTTATGATCTGGTGTTGGTGTTGGCCCGAGGAGGATGGGTTCGCCTTTGGAGTCTTGGTTCCTCCGAAGGTTTCTGCCTTTTCAACTGAGGGAGTTTTACCTTGCCTCTGCCGGCCTTGGGTTGCTCATTGGGGACTCGGACACCAGATTCTTTGTAAAGCTGCTTTGTGGCAATCTGACTTGACTCGACTCATTAGCCAACTGCAAACTCACTAGCCATACCAGCAGCATCAATGACATCAAAATGTTTGCTTTAATGGTCCATTTTTTGGGAATGCTCTTTTCTAGTTTGGTAATGAGCTCTTCTACATATTAATTGGTTACTGTACTGAGACACTTTTCATTCTTTCCACCAAACTCTTGGAAAACTGGACATGTTTTTGAGGATAACCAAGTCTACTGCAGCATATCATCACTGTCCATAGAAAAACAAGTATCTCCAAAATGGCAACTTTACAGGAGAGGCCAAAAACCTCATTTCATTTGAATGGAAGTCAATGGAACCAGACGTTTTTCCCAGCAGTTTTGGGCCATTTCTGTTGGTCCACTCTTCATGAAATTTCCACAGAGTGTAAACAGCAGCTCATGTGATCAAATAAGTCATAAAAGTAAAAATCAACAAAAATTGAGTTTTTCTTTGCACAGCGACAATATGGTAAAATTATTTTGGAAATATCTCATTAGGGGTCCAATAGCTTTCTAATGTATTTTGGTTATATCTGTCAGAGTGGACAAAATCCTTACAGTTGGGAATGTCATAGTGGATCCCAGGGGCACCGCCTGCCCTGGGCTAGTGTTATTTATTTGTATTGTCATTTTTTAATGAGTCCCAAACACTAACATTGTATAGGGGCATGTTCAGAGAGAGAGGTACAGTAGAGGCCATTGAGCCTGCTAACCATGCTAGTAGTAGCTTATGCTAGCAGGTAACTCAGCACTAGAGGGCAAGTACATTTTTGGCTATCTGCCAATCCAACACCAAACGTGCGACTTTCTGCTGTCAGACATGTGTCTTTGTCATCTAACCAAGTGTTATGTGAGCGTGCGTTAGCCAGTATCAAGTCAGCACTGTGGTTTGTGACACTTTCAACTTGCTAAGTATGCTTGTGTCTGTGTAGCGCAGCGGGCTATATGTCAAAACGCTCAGAGTCACTCTTTCACAGTGGGACCAGGAACTTGTTTTGCTTGTCATGCATGGCATGTAGCTGAAATAAATGCAATAAATAAAAAAACAGAATTAAAAATAAAGAGTGAGTACGATGTAAACGGAGCTAAAGGATGTATCTGTAAAGTAAACAAGCTACAGAATGAGCTCTAAGGTTCTGTGGTGGATGAAGTACACAAACCATGTAGCTGAGTTACAGTAGATACCCAAGATAAGATACTCCTTCAGTGTCAGTAGAGCTCCCCTTTAAACTTGCACTTGAGTGCTTTACTTAACTTCAAATATTTGAGAATGAGAGACATAGAAAGAGAGAGAGAGAGAGAGAGAGAGAGAGAGAGGGAGAGAGAGAGAGAGGGATGGTTGCGCAGCTTGCTCAGTGAGGAACGAGGGACGAGTAAACGAGTGCGGGTCGGTATGACTGTGGTTTAGCGTCTGGGGGACTGCCCTTAGTGAGTACGTGAAGTTTGGTGGCTCTCGGGCGAACGGAAACATTACTGCTTGGTCTGCTAACACCATCTCCACAAAGGTGGAAGCCGGTGAGGTGCCTTCACCTTCCCCAGGGGGACATGAACGCCTCAAATGTCCCTCCCGTCCACACCCAAAACTCTTCATTGTGTCAGATAGCAAACACAACATCGATTTTGAACCGTCAAAAGCGACATTAAGCTCATCAACCCCGCTTATCAGAACCATGAAGATCTGCCGTCTGAAACAAACCACATGCAACCAAACATACGACCATAGCGCTCCAACTCTGCAGTCAGCAGCTCGTCTTTCACAAAGACTGGGACATTCGACAGGGTGACATTTATAGCAGATCATATGAAGGCATTACCGGTGTGACCGTTCCCTGAATTACCACAGCGGTTTGAACCATAGCGTGTGCTTTCTCAACGCTATTGAGAGATCACCACAGCACTGTTCATTCTAGAGGCAGACATAATACTGCCATATCCGACCATCTCCCCCACAGCCAGGTACTCCTCCACCGAGCACCTCCCCCCAGGGGCAATCTTAGTTTCTGAGGCCCCCATGGTGACCGACACAACCCCGGTAGCCATGACACCCAACCACTACCCACATGCAACTCCTGCTCATCCTCTCCCCATCACTGGTACACATTCACACGCAGATAACCAGTAAAGCTAGAACAGACAGAAAGGAGAAACTCAATCACTCGGCAGGCAGCCAGCCGCACTCAATCGCACGCTCTCTGACTCACACACACACTTCCGCTCACACGACATAGAGAGAGAGAGAAGAGAGAGAGAGAGAGAGAGAGAAAGAGAGAGAGAGAGAGAAAGGAGATCACATTTTGAGTCCCTGTATCTTAACGAAGAAGGTGTTGAACTTAACACAACCTGAGTGTGCCATCTCTACCAATCGGCAGAGGAATGTCAAAGCCAGAAAAATCCAGGTCCCTGAGTCTTTTTAATAGATAGGTTCATATCAAGCAAGCAACAAGTAAATCACTCCATACATGAGGATTGTTTTGGGTGAAATGTGTTTTTGTTTTTGCGGTAACCAAGCAACAGGCTCAAGCCAGCTAAAACAAGAAGGCTACTGATCCAAACACCACAAAACAGGAAATCAACTATCAACTTCTTGTCCTCAGATTTGACTGACTATCAGAGATTTCATCTAAATTTGTGTCTGTGTTCTGTAATGAACAAAGCTGTAGTATGCTAAGCTAATGCTAGGCAGCTTCTCTCTCCCAGCTAGTAGCACTATTCTTACCACATGTTGTTGGCTCATGGTTTGGGTTTGACATTTATCACACATCAGGGTGAAAACTGCCCAGAGGCCTGAGCCACCGCAGGCCTTTAGAATGACTCTTTCACTCACTTCATCTACACTGCTAATCCTTCTGCATCATGGAACGGTGGGGGCTGGACCCTTACCCAGTGCTCACAGGGCAGAAGAAACACCCTGGACAGGCCATCAGTCCATTACAGGGCAGACGCACAGGAATACACATACTCACAGACAGAACATGCAAACTACATACATCCTGGTTACCCGGCCAGGAGAATCAAACTCAGGTTCCCACCAGAAACAATGAGGGGAATAACCAAACGGCTGTTTTGACTCAAACTGGGAACTCTGCGGGTTTCATTGTGTCACGGCTGATTATAATCACCATGCTCTCCTGGTCTATCTCAAAACTCTGCTTCAGTTTCACCAGCTATAATTTAGTGGTTCTAAATACGTGCCAGGGATCTGATATTCCAACAGGATAGGGGATGCTCATTTCCAAATCCAAATGTAAAGCATCATCCATCAAGTCAAAGGAAAACTCATTCATGCTCCTGGGCTCTGCTCCTACCACTGCCGAGTCTACAAAACTACACTACTTCATCCAACAATACCACATTAATGTACATGCTAATATTATATGTTTTCTTTGCAACTGCATTTGCAAAATGTTTTTAAATGCTTTTAATTTTTTTTTTTATACACTCATCAATAAAAGAACAGCTGCAGCCAAAAGGAGGTGTGGGATTGCAGTGCTGTTGGGAAGGAAGATAAAGGTGACCAGGATCAATAACTGATGATAAATTTAGACTGATATGATCAATATTTATTTAGCTACACATACAGAAGTCTGTCTCTCAGTATGGCGTCGGGCCGCCATGTTTGCTAACCCAACACACCAGACGTCTCGGTATGGAGCTGTAGAGGTTCCTAATGGAGTCCTGTGATAATCCATCCCATGCAGCTTGAACATCCTCACACAGTTCCTGCAGATGGTGCGGTAGGGGTGGAGGTGGAGTGACACCAGGCCTTCTGGACGTGTGGCGACAAACTGTTCCTCTCGGTGCTGACCACGGTGCCTCCACACACAGATTCGTTGGGCGTCTCCACCCAGACTAAAGCGGGACTCGTCACTGAAGATGACCCGCCGCCATTCTGAGCCACTCCATGACAGTCTGGCTGCCGGTGATGCTGGCACTAGAACAGGATAACTCATGAAGGGCATATTTCATGTAGGTCTCCCAGATCCTTTATGTCACTGGTGCATGCCACCATGTACCCACTGCCGCCAACGGCGTACTATGGTAGTATCCACACAACCAGTATGGTGCTGATAGGACCTTCCTTCTTCTTGGAGCCCGATGATGCGATCCCTCTCCAACTCCTCCACCTGGCCAATAATGCTCTTCTCTGAAACTCGTCTCTAAAGCATATTTTCGGTTGCCATGGATACTACCAACGTAACAGAACGAGTCAGAACGGATAACATGTGAAACAGGATGACCTTATATAAAGTCATGTACAGCGGTAAGGCTCGCTCTAGCTTGCGCCACTTGCTTGTGCGACCGAGTGTGAAACTTGAATCATTCCCATGACTTCATTTGAATGTCTCATTATGTCAAACCTACTCATCAAGTGATTCTTTCTGGGTGCAACTTTGAGTGTAAGGTGCATGCAAGTGATGAAAAGCCATGTGTACTACTGAAACACCACTAATGGTTGATCTGAATCATTGTTTTGCGTTTACTTTCTACTGTATTAGATCAGTCTTTATGCCAGTATTCCCTTTATAGACATTCTGCTGAAAACGTCTGCTGACGTCCCCTGTTTCTTTTTAGTCAAACTGACCAAAGTTGCTGATGGAAGCTGGTATTCTTTGAAAACCTCATGAATGTCTGGGCCACAAGCCACACTCCTCACAACTTCTGCTTTGGAGCAATTCAATTTAGAAAGTGTAACTTCAGATGGGTTCATCTTTCAGAGATGAGTTCATCTTTCACAACAGCCATACAATGCATTTTCTCCACTTTCGAAGGTCTGTCACTTCTGCTATAGTAACATTGACGGAATATGTTTTGATGGACTTTCAATGGACAATTCTACTGTTTCTACTGACCTGGATTTTTATAGCTTTGACATTGCTCTACCGATTGGTAGAGATGTTCCAATCAGGTTGTGTAATTCTACAAAACTATATCAAGTAAGCATCCCAAGCTTAGATACTTATGACACTTTATCGGCCACACTCTACAAATGTCATGCAAACAGTCACACAATCTCCATAGACAACTTAGCATTATGGGATGTACTGATGATCTCAATCATTTAAACATAGATCTGTCAAAGTATGCCACAATCAGAGTGTGAAATTTCTGCCCTGCCAGATCTGCCACGATCGATTCCCAGTGCTATTATTTGAAATGAAGCTGCCTAGAACCAACAACAGCTCAACCACAAGCAGTAGACCAGAGAGGGCCCACTGAATGATGTAGTGCATGGCGTGTACAAATGACCTTTCCTCTGTTGCACTGCTCACCACAGAGTTTTAAACTGCCTCTGGAAGCAACATCAGCACAGAGACGGTGCATTGTGAGATTCATGAAATAGGTTTCCAGGGCCAAGCAGCTGCACACAAGCCAAAGATCATTGGGTAATGCCCTTGCTACCGGGCTCTGGAGCAATGGAAATATGTTGTCTGGATTGATGAATCACACTTCACTGTCCGGCATATCTGGGTTTGGCGGATGCCAGGAGAGTATGGGTTGGTCTAGGGTTGTTTTCAGGGACCCCTTTTTTGGCCCTCGCTTCCAACTTTGTGGCCGCAGTCTGGAAAAGGGTCTTTCCTGTTGCAACATGACGGTACCCCTGTGCCCCTCATCAGTCAGGAGCCCTGACTTTACCCCCAAGAAACACCTTTTGGATAAATTGGAATGTCAATTGTTAGCCAGGTTGTCTCATCCAACATCAGTGCTTGACCTAGTAAATGCTCTTTATATGGAAGAGATGTGTCCAAATACTTTTGGCCTTATAGTGCTGCACCCAAGTGCTACACACCATTGTACTGAATTGGTTCAAAGTTGAACCATATTTTGGAGTTTTAACTAAATTGGCTGTAAAATTGGCCCAACACCTTATATATATATAATCTGTGGTGTACAGGAACTCAACAAAGGTAAATGGTGGCTGTACTGAACATAGATGTGTCAGTGTGCAGTATCTCAGTAAGTGTAATGTGTTAGTGTACTGTAAGTAGTGTGTTGGTGTGCAGTATCTCAGTAAGTGTAATGTGTTAGTGTACTGTAAGTAGTGTGTTGGTGTACAGTAACTCAGTAAGTGTAATGCGTTAGTGTACTGTAAGTAGCGTGTTGGTGTACAGTATCTCAGTAAGTGTAATGTGTTAGTGTACTGTAAGTAGTGTGTTGGTGTACAGTAACTCAGTAAGTGTAATGTGTTAGTGTGGTGTAAGTAGTGTGTTGGTGTACAGTAACTCAGTAAGTGTAATGCGTTAGTGTGCTGTAAGTAGTGTGTTGGTGTACGGTAACTCAGTAAGTGTAATGCGTTAGTGTTCTGTAAGTAGCGTATTGGTGTACAGTAACTCAGTAAGTGTAATGTGTTAGTGTACTGCAAGTGGCGTGTTGGTGTACAGTAACTCAGTAAGTGTAATGTGTTAGTGTACTGTAAGTAGTGTGTTGGTGTACAGTAACTCAGTAAGTGTAATGTGTTAGTGTGGTGTAAGTAGTGTGTTGGTGTACAGTAACTCAGTAAGTGTAATGCGTTAGTGTGCTGTAAGTAGTGTGTCGGTGTACAGTAACTCAGTAAGTGTAATGTGTTAGTGTACTGCAAGTGGCGTGTTGGTGTACAGTAACTCAGTAAGTGTAATGTGTTAGTGTACTGTAAGTAGCGTGTTGGTGTACAGTATCTCAGTAAGTGTAATGTGTTAGTGTACTGTAAGTAGTGTGTTGGTGTACAGTAACTCAGTAAGTGTAATGCGTTAGTGTACTGTAAAGAGTGTGTTGGTGTACAGTAACTCAGTAAGTGTAATGTGTTAGTGTACAGTAACTCAGTAACTCAACAACGTAAGTAGTGGACTTCTTCCACCACTAATAGAATTCCATATAAACTTTATGGAGGGTTTTGAAATCGTAGACCTCATAGCCTTAGTGAAATGCAGGTGGTTTGCTAAGAGGAACTGGCCAAAACTGAACCACAAAACTGCAAAAAATACAAAATAAAACAAAAATAGTTTCTGTTATTACCTGCCTGGACACTTTGTTTCCTATGAATTCATTTTGTGAGCATGTTTATAATTATGGAAACATGTAGTGTACTTCATTGGTGATATTTCTAACTACAAAGGGAGACTTCCTTCCTTGCAAATCATTTTTAGCGACGTAAATATCACCCAATTTCAGCTTCACCATGAGGGAGGAGGCTGTTTGACTAAAGAGCTGACTGACGGAGGGAAGGTTCCAGAGAGATAGCTGTTGCGGGGTTGAAGACCTTCTGATGCTCTTGCCGTCTGTTATCCGTACGAAATGAAAATGCTGGTCATCTTTGGAGTCGTGATGATTTTGACAGGCCCTGCCATGGGTAAGGTTTATTTCAGTGTTTGATGTGTTGATTTATAGAAACGTTCATGTTCAGGTTTAGAAGTATGAAATCAAATGAGATTATGTAAGAATTGTGGATACGTGCACTGGATCAAAAAATATCAAAAATAAAAGTGTCTCCATATTTCCCATCACGGTATGCAAACGTTTGGGTGCCACATTCCATGTTTTGTTTATGTTCTAAGCGAAAATCAATTAGCCTCCTACATAGAAATCATCTGGAATTCCCAATTGAATGTACAATTATGGTTTATTTGCTTAACTGATTAATATATTTTGGGGGGGACTGGTTAAAATATCTCCTGTACAAAAGTTTTGGCATGTATAATCTTTAATATTTGACTTTGTCCAATATGTTAAGAACTGGAACATTTAAAATCCAAAATTCAAAATTTGACTAAACATGAAATATGAATGAGATGGTTAAAACTCTCGGTTGTAAAAAGTCTATATTGAATATGCCTAAGATATTACACTATTAGATCTGGCAACTGTCTATGCATTTAATAGTCAATGTTAAAAATTTGAGACTAAGAGTTCACAGGAACCCTAGAGGCTAAGAGTCCACGGTAAGGTTAAAGGTTAAGAGTCCACGGGAAGGTTAAATATAATGGTCATGTTTGTCTATGGACCTACTGAGTACCGAATCTAGCTTCCCTAAACCCATAAAGTAGCTTTTTGGAATCAGTCTGTCCATTTTATTTAAAAAGAAAAGAGGAAGTAAGCTCTTGCACAAATGGCCGGTACTTCCTCTTTTTCTTGCATAAGCATTTTTAGCTGCATAAAATATTACCCAATTTCTGCTTCAGGGAGGTGGCTGTGTTTGACTGAAACAGTGACTGAAAAGGAAGATCTGTAACTCGGGGAAGGTTTCAGACATATAACTGTTGTTGGGTTGTAGACTTTCTGATGCTCTTCTTCTGTAATCCGTACTAAATGAAAATGCTGGCGGTGTTTGGAGTCATGTCGATGTTGGCAGGCGTTACCATGGGTAAGTTTCATCCGGCAGGATGCAGTTATTTATTCACCTGCTGTTCCTTGTTGGCATCCCGTATAGGTTGATTTACAGGAACTTGATGTTGACATGCTCTCTGTACTATACTTTATGCTCCAAACCGTAAAACTACATGGTGCTTTCTGGTTAATTCTGTGATGCTTCTGGAAAACTTTAGTAGGTTAAGTAAGGTTAAGCTTGTATCATCTTATTAACCTTATGTTAATAGGATTGTCCTCTGTTTACATTATTAACCGTCATAACTAACGTTCTGGCAATGTTTATTTCTGTGTCTCCTGATGGTGAGTGGGACTCATTTCACAGTCATATGCAGAAGTTCTATTTTTGCCACAGTAATATTATATGATTTGTTTGTGAGCAAATTAAAATAGAGATTTTTTTTGTGAACAATTTTCGTTTCTTTGCTGGGGTCAACATATCGGACAAAATAAAGCACAATATAATATGAAAGTTAATGTGCCTTTAACTTTTGCACAGACCACATTTAAGGTTTTATTATTTCCTGGTGTGATGCATTCAGCAGTTCGTCGCTGCTGAAAAAAAACAAGTATCTCCAAAATGGTCACTTTACAGGAGAGGCCAAAAACCTCATTGAATTCTAATGAAAGTCTATGGAACCAGACTTTTTCTCAACTGGTTTTAACAATTTCTATTGGTCCATTCTTTATGAAACGTTCACAATGTGGAAACAGCAGCTGCTGTATTCAAATAATGCATAAAAGTAAAAATGGAGATACATGGGCCGTGACGATATAACGGTGCATTGACATGCAGAAGTGTGTTCTCTGTAGAGGATGTCACTTCTTTCAAGTGGAAAATTGCAAAATCATGTGCATGTCGTTTGACCAGTGGCACGGAAACTTTTGTCCACGATTGCATATGACCGATATGACATCACCCTACAACTTCAGGGTCACCACCCTTATCTATATGGCCCTGTACATAGTGTTGTAGTACATGAGACTGGTCTGGAGACCATTGGCTAGCATTGTCAACCTCATTGGGAATCAGTCCTGGTCTAGAGGTGAGATGGATTTGGAAACTGTACTACATACTACTCACATACTACATCTGCTAAAAGTAGTGTGTAGTGTGTGACCAAACTGAAGATCTGTAGTGCACTGGAGATGCCCACATGGTGTTCTACTCCAGTCTGCATCCCCTCATGCCCCGCGGCCTCACCAGCTCTCAGCCTGCTTCAGTCAGAGAAAACAGCGGTGGGTAACACTGGGGAGCTAAACGCAGCCCACTCTGAGTATAAATGTGGGTGTAGTGACTGTAGTGGGGTATGTGTTCATCGGAATGAGCCTCAGAAAGTAAATATACAGGTCTAAAGATTAATAAAAGATTAACTCGCTTTAGAGAATCAGTTTTAGAGTGAAGTAGCCGAGGGTAGCTAACAGCTAGGCTAACCGTATCTCAGGTGAACTGAGCAGTGTTAGCAGCAGCTAGCTCTAAACAGTGGATACAGTAATAACAGCTCTGAGGTAAATGTGGGTGTAGTGGGGTGTGTTTTTATCAGAATGAGCCTCAGAAAGTTAAATATACAGGTCTGAAGATTAATAAAAGATGAACTCGCTTTAAAGGATCAGTTTTAGAGTGAAGTAGCCGAGGGGAGCTAACAGCTAGGCTAATCGTATCTCAGGTGAACTGAGCAGCGTTAGCAGCAGCTAGCTCTAAACAGTGGATACAGTTATAACAGCTCTGAGGTAAATGTTGGTATGGTGATTGTAATGGGGTGTGTTTTTATCAGAATGAGCCTCAGGAAGTTAAAATATACAGGTCTAAAGATTAATAAAAGATCAACTCGCTTTAGAGAATCAGTTTTAGAGTGAAATAGCCGAGGGGAGCTAACAGCTAGGCTAACCATATCTCAGGTGAACTGAGCAGTGTTAGCAGCAGCTAACTCTAAACAGTGGATACAGTAATAACAGCTCTGAGATAAATGTGGGTGTAGTGATTGTATTGGGGTGTGTGTTCATCAGAATGAGCCTCAGAAAGTTAAATATACAGGTCTGAAGATTAATAAAAGATGAACTCGCTTTAGAGGATCAGTTTTAGAGTGAAGTAGCCGAGGGGAGCTAACAGCTAGGCTAATCGTATCTCAGGTGAACTGAGCAGCGTTAGCAGCAGCTAGCTCTAAACAGTGGATACAGTTATAACAGCTCTGAGGTAAATGTTGGTATGGTGATTGTAATGGGGTGTGTTTTTATCAGAATGAGCCTCAGGAAGTTAAAATATACAGGTCTAAAGATTAATAAAAGATCAACTCGCTTTAGAGAATCAGTTTTAGAGTGAAATAGCCGAGGGGAGCTAACAGCTAGGCTAACCATATCTCAGGTGAACTGAGCAGTGTTAGCAGCAGCTAACTCTAAACAGTGGATACAGTAATAACAGCTCTGAGGTAAATGTGGGTGTAGTGATTGTATTGGGGTGTGTGTTCATCAGAATGAGCCTCAGAAAGTTAAATATACATGTCCGAAGATTAATAAAACATGAACTCGCTTTAGAGGATCAGTTTTAGAGTGAAGTAGCCGAGGGAGAGGGGGGGAAAGGGGGGGGGGGGGGGGGGGGGGGGGAAAAAAAAACAAAAGGGGGAAGTGTGAGGGGAGCTGACAGCTAGGCTAACCGTATTTCAGGTGAACTGAGCAGCGTTAGCAGCAGCTAGCTCTAAAGAGTGGATACAGTAATAACAGCTCTGAGGTAAATGTAAGGTTACTGGTCATGTGACTGTATTAGTATATACACTGTAGGTCATAAATAAATATAATATTCACAGGTAGAGCTTTGCGTAAACTGTAGGTAGGATATTTTAATTCAATAAATTACACAAGGGTGAGCTTCAGCTTCTACCTGTCATGTCAGGCTAATCAGGCACCATTTAAGGTGGATCTTTAAAGTGGATAAGATTTAAAGTGACTTTTTCCATGTTGTGTTTTTCTGAAACTGTATTATTTCATGTGGCCAGATAATATTTTTAACTGCTACAATCATAGTTACTGTTATGCATAACCGGCTACGTAGCAGTGAACCTCTTTAGACTGTTGGTGTCGTGTCTTTGCCGACTGTGTTTTAATTTAGGCTACCTTAAGAAGAATTGCTACTTATTGAGATTGTTTGTAACTAGTCCACTAATGGGATTATAATATATGAGGGCAAAAACCTCATTTAACTTCAACGTAAGTCTTTCCAAGTAGTTTTGGAACATTTCTGTTGGTCTCATCATCAGGAAATTAACACAGAGTGTAAAAAGTAGCTACTGTTTTCAAATGGTATGAAAAAGTAAAAATGGTAAAAGTAAAAAAGTAAACACATTTCTTTGGACAGGAACAATATACTTATTATACTTTTTATATACTATATAGTATATAAAAAGTATATTTTTAATAATAAAAAGTAATATATGTTATATAAAAAGTATAATAAGTTTAATAAGAAAAGTATAATACAATATAATAATTGTACTTTTTGTATACTATATAGTATTTATAATAAGTTTAATAAGACAAGTATAATACAATATAATATTATATATTACACATTATCATATGCTTATGAAATATAATACAGAACAACAAATAATACATAAGAATACATTATATTGTACTAGAACATTTCTTTGTCAATTGTTCATACTCTCTTAAAATAAGGTAAAACTTAACGGGGACTTAAAGCTCTGGACTGAGTCCTCACCACGATGTCTTCCAGTTACCATGCCATGCTTGACTAAGACTTTACTATAATAAGAACTAATAATGATTTAGACTGTATATTATTTAATGTTATTTTTTACAAAATACATTCTAAAATGAGATGTAATGTCTTAGAATATACACAAATACACAATCTAAAATTCAATGTGCAATGAACTAAAAACAAATTTCAATAATTACCCTGAATTTGTTATTATTATTTTTTAATTAATCTGGTCTCAGTTGGGTTATGGACACTCTTCAGCCTTAAATACTAGTCTTGGTCTTGACTCAGATTCAGACCCGCTGTTCTTGACTACATTACTAACTGTATGGCTGCAGGTTTCTTTCAAAGCACAAGTATAATCTGCTCACACGACAGCTCTTTATGGGTACGATCGGTGAGTCGAGGGCTAATAGTGTATTCGCTGCTACCTTTTGGACGTATATCAGCTATGAACTCATCTTACTTTGCTCTTAGGCTGAAGTAAAGACTAGAACCAACAATACAAACTGGAAACACAGCACTAGTTTTAGTTTTAGTAGTATGCTTGTTGGCAGACGTGTAATGAGATCTCATTACTAGACTTGTAAAAATTATAGTTCTTAATGGGTTCTTTAGAAAAGACAATGGTTCTGAATAGAACATTCTGTATAATGAAAAAACAATATATATGAAATTTAAAAAGCCATTCTTAAAGTGTACTTTGCATAGTGGAATGGTTCTTTGAATTTATGGAGAACATGCTGTGTGTGGTTCTATATGGAGCCTGTCTGAAAAGGGTTAAATAGCTAAATGTGACACTGTAACAATAACAGAACCCTTATTCAATTTATTTCCATTTTAGCTAATTGTTTCAATTTAACTTCTGCCTTCTTTAAGGTAATTTTCCAAAATATTGCACACCGTGTAATGTACAAAACACCAGGGGCAATACAGAAACAGAGCACACGTGCAGGAAAACTGTAGCAGCAATAAATTTTCGTTTGCATTTTGATATTACTCATGAAGCTAGCAAAATTCTATATAGTACTGAAAATATGGTTATTTGTTTCATAACTATAGTGGAACCCTGTTATGTTTAGATCTATTTTTTGTATCTTAATATCCTTTAAAGTAATAAGCTTAAATCTGCATGTTCTGCTGTTATCTATCAGCATCTTAGCAGGCATTTTAACGTCTGTCATCATTCACGCCATGCACACCACTTGTGAAATGAGCTGTGTTATCGGTTATTCTGTTAGATAGTGAGTAAAAGCCTATAAGTAAAGTATGGTGTGCGGCGGGCATTGCCCACCCAGAAATAATCAGAGCCCACCCAGAGCAGTCATCTGTAATTACAGTGATAAAGGTCTATTCACTCTATTTTATTCTATGTACACTGAGTCTGGTTTTACAGATGGAAAAGGAACACGTATATTCGTGCCGCCTGCCATGCTGAGTCTGAATCTGACAGCCTGGCGCCGTGTGGTGTTCCGTTCAGAGCTGTATAAGCCGCGGTGATCGTGTTGCTTTATAGAGTTTGTAGAACCGTATGTTCACAGTGTGCACACCGTTTAGCTGCAGTGCTTTGAGATGATGGTACTAAAAGATTTGGTGTTAATAACAGCATCTGTTTTGTGAACAGGTCTGTATTGATGTGTTGGAGCATCTGTAGTTGTCAGTAATTTTGTCATTGGTCATTAAACTGCTCTGCTTTCCCAGCAGTGGTGGTTCCTTAAACATGCTTATGGTATTCATCACATTAGAGCCATGTCTACATCACATCTGGACATGAATCAGTTTGTTACAGAAATAGAAAGGCTGACTTCAGACTGACCACAGTCTGATTAACCGCTATACGCTGAAAACTGGCATTCTATAGCTTCCCATAGAAATGACTGTACTGAGCTGTATTTCACCATTGTAGCTCCATTTACTGAACATCATCATAGAGCTAAACACATCATCCAGCAAGCAGCCGTTTTAGATTTAATTGCACTCAGTTTCCATTCTAGCCTACTCACTTAGCATCTTCTTTTACCTTTATTAATGTTTACTCATTTATTAATATTTAGTTATTAAAGTTTATTAATGCTTCATTCTAGGACCTTATACAAATAGTATTTAATATGTATACATGCAAATGCAATCCAAAGCTTCTGTCTGTGAAGGAATGTAAAAGTCCTGGACTAAAATGAATAATAATAATAATAAAGGAGGTTTAATTGTAACTGCTAATCATACTGGGCCTATTCAAAGTAGAATACTGAAGTGATAGAAATGAACTGAAGACACAAACCAAAATTTGCTCCCAAGTTTTCATGGGGTAATGGCCTCAGACCTCACCCTACAAAACCTGGATACCGTTACTGAATTCCCATTGGATGCCTCCTCTCAGAATTAAGCTACACTCTTGTTTACATATCTTGTTTAGGATCATTTAATTACATGTTATTTGTTACCCTGCAAAATAACTAAATTCAAATGCTCACCCAAAGATGATATCCGAGTAACTCTCTATTGGAGATATAACCTACACTAGGCCTGAGCTAACTCAGGTAATGTTATGGGCATAGCTCATTTTATGCTCTACATGCTCAAAGAGAAACTTAGAGCAATGTAAAAATCTGTAATTACAGTGATAAAGGTCTGTTCACACTGAGTCTGAGTTTTACAGCTGGAAAGGGAACATGTATATTCGTGCCGCCTTCCACACTGAGTCTGAAACTGACAGACTGGCGCCGTGTGGTGTTCTGTTCGGAGCTGTATAAGCGGCGGTGGTCGTGTTGCTTTATAGAGTTTGTAGAACCGCATGTTCACAGTGTGCGCACCGTTTAGCTGCAGTGCTTTAGAGAGTGTTTTGAGATGATGGATGGTATTAATAGATTTGGTGTTAATAACAGCATATGTTTTGTGAACAGGTCTGTATTGATGTGTTGGAGCATCTCTAGTTGTCAGTAATTTTGTCAGTGGTCATTAAACTGCTCTGCTTTCCCAGCAGCAGTGGTTCCTTAAACATGCTGATAGTATTCATCACATTGGAGAAATGTCTACACCACATCTGGACATGAATCAGTTTGTTACAGAAATAGAAAGGCTGACTGCAGACTGACCACAGTCTGATTAACCTCTATACGCTGGAAACTGGCATTCTATAGCTTCCCATAGAAATGACTGTACTGAGCTGTATTTCACTGTTAGCTCCATTTACTGAACATCATCGGAGAGCTAAACACATCATCCAGCAAGCAGCCGGTTTAGATTTAATTGAATTTAATTGAAACTGTTAAAACTTTCATAAGTTAAATTATTCTCTGAGGAATTCATAAGCTTCAAACTGCAAAAAGCAATACGTACAACATGGGATATTTTCTAGGAGCATGTGCCGTTGGAGCGGTGGCTTCAGTAGTCTGTCCTCTTATTGACAATCTACGTACTTAAAAAGATAAGAAAATGGTTCTCTCTTTAACCATAACAACTCAAAGATCCCTTTGCATGATTAAAGGGTTTCTCTTATCATCAAATGGTTCTACAGATTGACTTCCGATTTGCTCTAAAGGTTTTTTTTTTTTTTATTGTACCTTACTCCAACCTAATGTAACCATGAAAGGGTTATTTAAGTGTTTATAGTCCTATATGGCCATTATATTCACTAAATAACCTAGAGGAACTGTCTTTACGTCTACGTTTAAAGAATGTAGATATATATCCTCGCTGTCCAAAGAAAAACGTGTATTAAAACATGTATCTATTTTTGTTGATTTTTACTTTTGTGCCTCATTTGATCACATGAGCTTCTGTTTACACTGTGTATGAATTTCATAAGGAATGGATCAACAGAAACGGGCCAAAACTGCTTCGAAAGACGTCTGGTTCCATTGACTTCTATTTAAATGAAATGAGTTTTTTGGCCTCTCCTGTAAAGTTGCCATTTTGGAGATACCTGTTTTTCGTTGGACAGCGACGATATGTAGGTTTATGTCTCATGCTAATCTTTGCTAAGTGCACTGTAGTTAGCTGGCATGGCTTTAAACATGTAATGCATTATGTTGCAATAGTGTTTTGTGTATTTCTTTTTTTATGTGTTTGTTAAAATAATAAATGAGTCGTAAATTATTTATCCTTAATTTAATCCTTAAATTACTCCCAGTCCCAGAACCTGAAGTAGGCCTTGCCTCGTACCTGGCTGCTTGGTCATGGTTGGCTCTCCTAGTAAATCTGCCTCTTTGCTGCTAGCAGGCTAATGGCTAATGTGTTGTGTTTGGTTTCTCTAAACAGTACATGCTTATTCTACAGCTTCCCAATCCAGGCACCTCAGCGCAACCTGACTTTTATGAGGCTGCTATATTCACTCTGTATTTGAGAAGCTTCAGGCCTCTACATCTCACTTTCACGACCGCTATAAGAGACGTTCTAAGAATAAAGTGGACTGAGTTGGTGTGCGTTCCTGGGTTCTTCACTAGCAGCAACTTTCACCAGGTGATAGTGCTATCTCAGTATCTTCATCATAAAGTTTCAACCAGGTACCAAGATTACATCTGACATACACTATAAATATATGTGTGGCTTTCCTTTCGGGCTGATATCATCAGCATGACACCATAATCTGAGTGAAAACTTTTTTATATTTTTGTGATTTTATTGGGCTGACTTTGTTTCTCTTATATAATAATCTCTCTGTGGTCATTCCATATTACATCACCTCTCTTGACCAATACATTCGCTCAGACTGAATTATTACATTCTCTCATTTAAACAAATACATCAATTATTTTTGTGCACTTTTTAATTAGGGACATCTAAGAATTGTGCGGTTGGTAGATGTCTTCCCTGGCACAATTCCGAGAAGGATTTCCTGTAGACTGGGATGGCAAACCACATGGCAAACCTTGTAACTGCTGTTGTGGAAGAACACATGCAGAGAAAGACTCGCTCTAAGCAGATCTCAGGCTGGCAAACTCAGCCGTCACTGCGCCTTAAACAGCCACTGACTGCGGTCAACTCCGGGGTTCCCCTGTAGATGGAAAGGATGTTTAACTTGGAATTTAAAAATAACTTAAAACTATTTTGACCTGTTGAGATTCTAAATACTAAAAAAACAGTTTCAGCTTCTGATCCTAGTTTTTAATTTACACATGTGACATTTTACTAGTACAATTACTTTTGACTTTTTTTTTGTTGTTATATTTACAATATTACTAATACTATTATTACATGTACAATAATATTTCTGGTGGTTACTTGGCTTAAGTAGAATTTCACCAGGTCAGCTTGATTTTTCATTTAATTAAAAAATTGAATTAAAATTTTGTTTAAAACAATTACTACAGTTAGAATGAATTTTAAAATTCTCCAGTTAAATCTTGCATTTTTTTATTCATTATATATATGTATATTATATATATTATATATGTAATATTTATACAGAAAAATCATATGATTAAAAAAAATGGTCTTGATTAAAAATTTAAAGCTAAACAAGCTACTGTTATTTGAAGCACACATTACCATAAAATCCATAAAAACTGAATTCCTGAAAATCTTTTCTTTCCTCATTCGTCATTTACTTTTCTCTATTTACATGTAGATTTTGATTGGAATCCAAATAACTGAGAAGTATTTTGACATGTTGAGATTCTGAATGCTATAGAAAAGTGTTTTAGACTTTAATTCTGTTTTTCATTTACATATGTGAAATTAGTCAAACTTTTTTTCAAATTGTAATATTTTTATATGTGTGAACTGACTTCCTGAGATCAATAAACATAGGAAGCGTCAGGCAGAGTAAAGCCAGGCATACACTGAAGAGGCCGATTTAAAAGCCTGATTTGGTTGGAGCCGGCTGAATTTTATGATCGGGCTGAATTTCTGCCTCCTCAGACGTTATTTGGCGTGAAGTGTGAGATGGGAAGTGATGTTGATTGGATGAATTACTGACATGTCTCACAGTCTGAGCAGATCTCAGACCCAAAACCACATACGAACAGTCACAGCTACATCTCCTACACAGCAGCACACACGTAAACGGAGGCTAAAGAGTCGATATACAGTCTGTATGTGTATACGGCCTCTGTAGTTCGGCTGGTTCTCAGTTTCAGTGTGGGGTAGTACAGTCAGCCAAGGGGTTGAAGCACAGCTGGTTTGTCGCCCCGCGCCTTCCCACACACTATGCAAGTTCTGGCTTCTACACCAAATCATTTGTCACGTATGGAAATGTGTACACATGGCTGGGGCCCATATGACTGTGTATTACACATACGATGCCTCGTTGGCTGCAGGAGCCACTTATCCTGGTGCACTATGCAGGGAGCAGGGAGTGATTTGAGATATAGCCAGTGCAGTATTGCTCAGTACTCTGACTGTGTTGCGTGTTGTTTTCAATGAAACAGCTTTATTGGAAATTGTCTGTAGACAGAGCTGTGGCCATTCTAACGTGCAGTGTGAGCTGTCAGCAAACAATACGATTTCTAAAACCACACAGTGAATGTCTGGCTTAAATAGAATTATCATGTTGATTACATTTTTAATTGTAATAAAAATCTCGGTTATGTTAGAACAATTACTGGACTTATAATGACTTTTGAAATGAAAATTATACTGTTAAAAATTGCATTTTATGGCTGTAATTTGTGTTTATTTAAAATTTACAGTAAAATTGTAAAACAGCTGGTTCTTGATTAAAAGTTTAAAATATTTTACTAAACAGGTTACTGTTATGTGCAGCACACATTACTTTAAAATCCATAGCTCAATTCCTGAGAATCGAAATTTTCATTTCTTTAGCATTGTATCAATTTTGCCATTACTTGTCCTGGGTATTTAACATGAAGACCTCAGTTTACATGTAGATTTTGATTGGTGCTAATCATGACCACAGTGACTTCATGAATAGCTCTTATTTACCATATTTACCAAATTTACCAAATTTCATTATTCTGGCCAAATACTGTAAAAATATCTGTAAAATAAAGAAAAAATATACAATGGCTGTATCTCAACACACATTCACCACTATAAGCTTTTAATAAATGTATTTAGGAATTATTATGAATATATAATTCATTAGAATATAGGTATAGGTAGATTAGATTAGATTTAACTTGTTAGTGCATATGTACAAGTACAAGGCAACAAATGCACTTTAGCATCTAACCATTAGTGCAACAAGCAGCAAATGCAGGATGTACAGTATATACAGTGTGCAGTATGTACAGGATACAGGCAGAGGTATTGACAAAATGTACAGCTAAATATATAATTTAATGTCCTATAAACATAATATACAGATTAAAGAACTAAGAACGTAGATCGGAGGATATGTGCATCAAAAATATACACGGACAGATGAAACAGACAGATTGACAGAATGAAAAAGTTTATTATGGCACATAAGTTTTAGCACATTTAATTTTTCCAGGGTCTTAGGTAGATATCAAACACTACAGAGAAACCTATTTTCAATGTAACAAAACTTATAATTTGTCTAGATGTTAAGATTGTATCTACATGTTTTATGTTTATGTATTTAATACATCAATAAGGTTTTCAGCCCCACAGTGCACAGAAAACGTGTTTGTAGTTGCAGTTAGGTAGTCATTAAAGCTTAGAAAAGGCTCATGGGTCAGCTAACATCATAAGCACACAGTCTATGCCTTGCTCTCACACTTCAGGCAGTTACACACTTACACACAGGCTTACTTTTCTGGAGTCATTTTCTGATGCTTGTGAAAACAACGTGGATGCTAAACAACTGCTAACTGGTGCTTCCGTGCCAGCTGCATATTAAAAATACGAAAAAAATACATCATAAAATAGAACTTTTAATAAACAATTAATCACAAACCTTGAAAATGCAAAATTAAAATAATGGATAGATAGATAGATTTCTCTCCTGAGAATCTCTTTGACTCAGAAATGCATCACATTAAGGAGGAAAAGCGTCCCAGTCTCCCACTCACATTAACACAGTGACAAGATTCTTGAATGGGTCCTTAGAAAGGTTCTTGATAAATGTGTTTTCTGTTGCATAGTCATTTGTATTTCTAGGTAGAACTGTAGAATTGTTTTAGTTGTGTCACATTAATGACAGCATCTTCTCCCTCTGCAGGTTTGCTGACCAGGGTCCCTGTATGTAGGTTTAATCAGACTGATCCGTGTTATGGAGCTGTGGGACACCCCCTGTACCTGCAGCTGGAACCTGAGGATGAATTAACCCTAAAGAAGACCTCTGATCTGATAATCCTCAAAGTTATAAACAAAAAAGTCACACAGAACCATCCAGATTATCTGAGGTGGCAGTTTGTTCCTGATAACAGAAGCGTGATAATAAACAGGACAGAGAAAAGAGACTCAGGATCATACACACTAGAAACATATGATTCAGGAGGAGTAGCGAGAGGCAGGTATCTTCTCCAGCTGGTTACTGAAGGTGGGTCTACACACCTCTCACCTCATCACATCACAGCTACATATACTGTAGAACTACATGTTTATGTTTATCCTTGAATGTAAATAAGATCACATGTCCTCCACACAAACACACTGCTGCACATCTGACTGCACACGTACTCTTTATTAATGTAACATCATTAAACACATACACTCCTTCAGCATGTTCATCTCAGCAAATCCATAATCAGTATACACAATACACAAGACCACCATCTTCTCCTCCTCCTCCTCCTTCTGCTCCTCCTTTTTCCCTTTTCTCCTTTATCTTCTTCTCCTCATTCCTATTTTCTTTAATCTATTTCTTCCTCTCCTTCTTCTCTTCCTACTTCTCTTTTATATCATCCTTCCTCCTCTGTTCCTCCATTTTTTTCCTCCTCCTTCTCATCATCCTTCCTCCCCTTCTCCTTCCTCTCTTCCTTTTCATTCTTCTTTTTTATTTCCTCCTCCTTTTTCATCTCCTCCTTCCTCTCCTCCTCCTTATCCCCCTTCTCCTTTGTGCTCCCCTCCTTCTCCTTCTTCTACGTCTGCCTTTTCTACTCCTTCATCTTCGCCTCCTCCTTCTTTTTCTTCCTCTCCTCATCCTTTTTTCCCTTTTCTCCTCTTTCATCTTCCTCTTCTCCTCCTCTTCTCCATCTTCTTCACCTGCTTCTCCTCTTGTCCTTTTCATCTCCTCCTCCTTCCTCTTCTCCTTCTCCCCCTTCCCTTCTCCTTCCTCTTCTTCTCCTTTATCCCCCTTTTATCTCCTCCTTCTCATCCGTCCTCTACTTCTTCATCTCCTCTTCATGTTTCTTCTCCTCCTTCTCATCCGTCCTCTTCTTCTTCATCTCCTCTTCCTGTTTCTTCTCCTCCTTCTCATCCTTCCTCTTCTTCTTCATCTCCTCTTCCTGTTTCTTCTTCTTCTTCTCCTCATCCTTTCCCTTCTTTTTCATCTCCTCTTCCGGTTTCTTCTTCTTCTCCTCATCCTTCCTCTTCTTCTTCATCTCCTCTTCCTGTGTCTTCTCCTTCTTCTATCCATCCTTTCCTTTCTTCTCCTCCTTCTCCTCCTCCTCCTTCCTCTTCTCCATCTCCTCCTCCCTTCATTTCCTTCATTCTCTCTTCTTGTTCTCCTTGTTCTTTTTCTTTTCCTTCTCCTCCTTCTCCTCCTCTTTCCTCTTCTCCTTCCTCTTCTACTTCTTCTCCTCCTCCTTCCTTTTCTTCTTCTCTTCCTACTTCTTCCTCCTTGAGATATCAACACCATTCCAATTCAAAAATGTTTGATCTGATCGGGAATGGTGTGCCTATCTACAGCTGGTTGACCAGATGTGTGGTTTCTGTGTAGCGATGCGTTTTTTTTTTTGACCCAGAGACACTGCTTCTAGGCTGAATTCAGTGTTGCTCTGACCCACACATACCTGTTTGTCTTTTCCCCATAGAGTCCTATTCATTTTTTCGCCCTACCCAAACTCTATGGTTTCCTTTAACTTACATGTACCCACTCAGGGCAGATCCCCAAACTCTAAACCACAGCCACACTGACCCTGACTCTGTTTCTTTTTTTTTTTGCCCCCAACTATTGATTTATTTGCCTGACAGTCACCAAACTGCATGTACTCACTGAAGGTAGGTGCCCAAGCTCTAAAGCACAGCTACTAGGCCCTGCACTCCGCGGTGTTTTTAGTCACATCTGTAGTAGATCAGACAACATGGGCTGTAATCCAGATTAAGATGTAATCTGGTTTAGGATGTGATCTAGACAAAACTGTAATCTACACTACACTGATCTGTAATTTACAGGTGTGGTGTCCTCGGTGAAGGTGACATATAGCTGCAGCTCCATTGAGAAGAGGAGGGTTTACTGTTCATCTGATGGAGAGAATGTCCACTACAACTGGACCTTCAGTGGGACATTGCATACAGACCAACCGGCTGATGAGAATCAGACTCTTCTGCTGGACAAAGATGCTGTTGGAAGTGTGACCTGCTATGCTCAAAACCATGTTAGCCAAGAACACAAGACTATTAAATTGGACCCGTGTCCTGGTAAGACTTGAAAAGATTCAAACGAGATTATGTGAAAAGCAACAACAACAACAACTACAGTGCTGCAGTGATGACAGTGCCACTAGTTACAGTCCTCAAAGGGGGAACACTAAGCAGGCTAAATCTGACTTCACCCCTCCAGGCCTTTATGGCTTGGGTTGGTCATTGCACCACATGGTACCCAACCCTGTTCCTGTAGATCCGCCATCCTGAAGCATGCAGTTTCCTAATGAGGTCATCAGGGTTTAACCCTTGGACCTGGGGGTATAGTGAATTATGTGATTTATATTTATATTTATGAATTATATCAGGGGTCCTCGGCCTATGCCAGCCCATGGCCCTCCTGATATTAACTACAAAGCATAGCGGCCCACCAGAAACCTAAACCCAACTTTTATAAATACAGTTTCTCTGAGAAATCTGGTTAAAGAATAATTCTGATATGTCCAAATTTAATTGAGGGAGCTGTAAAAGCCCCCCAAGAAACCTCAGTGAAATCAGTGGCTGGCCAGCGGCCATGTTGTTTCAAATTAGCCTGCTACTGTGACTCTGTTATTTTTACAGGTGTACATTAATATACATATATTTATGTTAATATACTAATTGAACACTAGAATGGTTATAAATTACATTTCCAGCCTACTACAAACTACCGCCTCCACCTGAGTAAAGGCCCACAGACCACTAGAGGGGACATCACGGCCCACAGGTGGTCTGGGACCCACAGGTGGTCTGGGGCCCACAGGTTAAGATAAGTAGCGTTTTGCTGGCAACCGCCAAACCCAGACTCGTGATTGGTCACTCCAGTCTAGTCCAGTGGTTGGTATTTTACACCACTGTGTTCCATGCTCTGCACTGCGCTTGGTGATGTAAGACTGGGATGCAGCTGCTCGGCCATGGAAACCCATTCCATGAAGCTCTACACACTGTTCCTGAGCTGATCTGAAGGACACATGAAGTTTGGAGGTCTGTAGTGATGGACTCTGTAGAAAGTCGGTGACCTCTGTGCAATATGCCCCTCAGCATCCCCCAACCCCGCTCTGTCATTGTACGTGGTCTAACACTTTGTGGCTGAGTTACTGTCGTTCCCAATCACTCCCACTGTGTTATAATCCCACACACTGGACTTGTTGCACAGGTGCCATTCTATCACGGTACCACGCTGGAACTCACTGAGCTCCTGAGAGCGACCCATTCTCTCACTAACGTCTGTAGAAGCCATCTGCATGTCTAGGTGCTTGGTTTTATATACAGGGCTTGGGCAATGAAACTGAAACCTCTGTCATTTTAGTGTGGGAGGTCTCATGGCTAAATTGGACCAGCCTGGTGGCCAATCTTCATTAATTGCACATTGCACCAGTAAGAGCAGAGTGTGAAGGTTCAGTTAGCAGGTAAGAGCACAGTTCTGCTCAAAAATACAGTGCACTGCACACAGCATTATGGGACATTTCCAGAGTTCAAAAACACAGGTGACAAACTGTTGGTGCACGTCTTGCTGGCGCTCTGTGACCAAGACAGCAAGTCTTTGTGATGTATCAAGAGCCACGGTATCCAGGGCTAATGTCAGCATACCACCAAGAAAAGGACGAAAAACTCCACCAGATTTGGACGTAGTGACCTGGCCACTATCCTGCAAGAAGAATGGCTTAAACTCCCTCTGACCACTGTGCAGGACGCAGTATATGTCATTCCCAAGACCAACTGACGCTGTATTGGCCGCAAAAGGAGGCCCTACACCATACTAATAAATGATTGTGGTCTAAAACCAGGTGTTTCAGTTTCATTGTCCAACCCCTGTACCTGTGCCTATGTGTGGTTTTTGGAGAAAAACAAGCATAAATCAGGTCAAGCCGAGGTTAGTTGAGCTGTAGTTCGGTGTCAGAGGTAAACGCCAAAGGGCAGCAGTCATAATGACAACAAAAGCCTACGTAAACCTGGAGAGCAGTTTCCACCAAGCATCACTTCTCAAGGAGTCCATGCTGGTGTAATTTAAGCTCAGCCAGTGTTATGACTCATAAGCCTTTTCTTAAGAGCACTGGCCTTCAGTGTTATTGACAGAGCAGGCCTCGACCTACAGGCACTGCATATATTTAATACCTCACCCCGTAATACCTCACCCCGTAAGATCTGTGTTGTTTAAAGTTCGTCCTTTCTTGTAAACATGCTACTATATATAAATGACCACAGAAGTGAATACTAGTGATGCTCCTTGGTGTGTAATTACAGGCACTACAACCAAGACCCCCAGTACAACTTTGAAGACCACAGTGACTACGTCAACATGGCCACTCAATGGTACAAGTCCTGTAGTATCTGCTAACGAGACTCAGACCCCCACTCATAATTGCACCTCCAACCTTCTTTGTTTTCAGAGTAAGTGAATAGCTCAATTACAGTAGAGATAATACAATTACACCAAATCATTGTCTATCAAAACAGAAGGTGCAATTACTTTCTCTGATTTTCTGATTGATCTGCCATTTCTATAGTTTCAAGTCCTTTTCTGCTCTTAAAATTTCTAATAACAAATACTTTTATACCTGCAACAAAGTCCCATAATGACTGATCAACCATTCAATTCAATCAGTTTATTGTTATGCACTGCAGAAATGTACTGCAGATGTTATGTACATGCATTTCATAATCATATTCATTTAGAGAATATATACTGTATATAGTTTTATGTATTTAGCATGCAACAACAACCTAGAATTGTGTGGAATTCACTGTATTTTACACAACCGTTTCACAACAAGACTCACCTACTGGGTTATCTGCTCTCATACTTTCACTTTCGGCTGTGATTAGCCCGTTAATCATGTTCAGATATTATTACGCAACAACCCAACTGTGTAAGGCTGTGTCATACTCCTCATACTCCTCATATTAATTACTTTATTCCATGAAATTTACTAAATTTATATTAGTTTCATCATCATCATCATCATTATTATCATCACTGCTGTTGTTGTTGCTGTTGTTGTTAGTGATGTGGTTTGAATTCCTCTGTTACTTTTGTTTTTACACCTGCAGCGCTATATTTAATGCCTAATGAGGTTCATTTCCTCTTTCTGCAGATATGTTGCTAATAGCGATGGGCTCCAGCGCTGTGCTTCTCATCGTCCTGGCCATCACAGTCTATCTTATTTACAGGAAGAAACAAGCTGGAAAGAAAACAGGTCAGCTGATCTCATTTTTCAGACACTGGAATGTTGGATATGGTTCCGCGTAGTGTAAAATAGTAGCAAAAAATAAAACCAGCTTCTCTGACTGGACCTTATTTGGTAACACTCGTCTCGAGCCCGTTGACGTAAACCATGCCAGAAATATGAACCGGCAGCTAGCAAGACTGGACTCAAAAATAACATGTGAGCTAAGCTTAAAAACACATTTCAGACATTGACTTTAGATCAAAATCGTTTTGCTTTGACCCTGTGCCTTAATTATGTCTATATTATAGCAATAAATGACTGAATATTTTTTTGCTCACTATCAAAACAATCATAACACTAGCCAAGCTCTGCTAATGTTTCATTAATGGCAATTAGAGACTATTTTGAACAGAGCTGGCTAGCCAGTATAGGGCTAACCAACATGAATGTGTTTCAGTAGTGACAGTTCTTAATATTCATCACTGATTTTCAGACTTTCAGATTTTTTGATCTCAGATTTTAAATAATTTATAATAGATGATATGTAGTAAAAGTGATCGTTTAAATGTTTAACACTGTTACAAGGTTATCAAATCTGATGTAAACTAATAGATATGATGGTGTTGTTCATCCATAGATCCTTCTCAGGATGGTGGGGAAATGCTGTACGCCCATGTCATCCATAAACCCACCGGTGGGGCGGACAAAACAGGCAGCAAAGGTAAGAGAGTCAATCGTATAATGACGAGCAAGGGCCACTGTGTTTGGGTTTGATGTGGTCAGCTTGTTTAAGAGGAGCAGAGGTCAAGGGCACAACCAGGAACAGCAGAGGGTAGATTTACTAGGGGAGGTGCTTTTCACTGGCTGGTGGGCTGGTGGTCACTTTCACAGATGCTCTTCCTCCATGCACACGAACCCAGGCATCCTTGCATTTACATATAAAGCCTGTTTCTGCCAAATACACCTTTTTAGGTTTATACTGTAACCCAGTATAATTAGTTTTGAGACAACAAGACTTTATTTTAATAAAATATGCATAAGAATTTGTACATTTATAAGGAGATTAAAAGTCAGCAGCACTTTGTATTGAGTTCTTCATTGGATTCAACAAAACTACATATGGTGCATAGTCTGTATTTTTTTACCAAATTATGATTACATACTCCTGTTGGCATCACATATGACAAATTACATTATTATTTAATTATATATTATGTGACCCCATTACTAGACCCAAACTGCCCACTGTTTTTTACATGTTACAGGCCTGAAAAAATAAAAAATACACATTTAAATTGCTCCTGTAATTATTCTAATTATATGAACATATATAATAATATAATTTATAATAATAAAATATTATAAATAATATTTTTTTCTGATTTGGGGCTTTACATACAGTCCTGGGACCACTCTCCATTTATTTAACTACCAATCAAAACAGCAATAATAGAAAAATAAAAATAATAATAATAAAAATTAAGTGGAAAAAATAAACCAAATCTAGAGTTTTAAAATGTAAAAAATGTAATTTTGGGTCAACCAGGCCATATCTGGTAGACTACCAAATCTACCATAAACATCTTTAAGTGTAAAGTCAAGTTACCCATCCCTCAACTGTGAGGAAGCAGCTTAGTACTATGGGTCTGAAAGGACGTGTAGCTGTCAGAGAAGAATCAAAGATAACTGAGATAACTGAATGTGCTTGGAGTTGCTAAGAAACAGAAACGTCTCAGGGCACTTTCACATATAGTCCTTCTTTATGTGAACTTGAAATGAACTTAGTTCTGTTAAACTGAACCAGAAATGAAACCACCTGAAAGTGACCCCGGTGCTTTTGCCATTTCCCATGTAAGTGACCTCAAACGAGGACTCGGTTCACGGCTCAGACTCATTCTTGTTTGGACCAACCATAGCTCCATTAGACATCTTTCATAGCCCTCGAAGCACGAGCAGTGTATATGGACTACGTGTGAAAGTGGAAGGTGCTCTCCGATAGAATAAGCCTTTCTTCCAGTGAGAGGAACTACCTGCCATGCACACAGAAGTACATGGTGCTAAACCCATGTTTGCGCCACCCTTCCTGTTGTATGTAATGGGTTTAAATGTGCTGTGGTGGGGTGTTCATGTTCAAGCCCTTGTATGTAGTCTTGGTTAATCTGTTTTCATGAAGAGAAGTGCTGGAAGACTGCTGCTGTGTGTGTACAGTAAGTCACAAGATTGATTTTCACAATGCATGAGCTCCTTTGATGCTCATTCGGCTTTCATATGTGCAGAATATCAGTTGGCTGAGCTCCATTCTAGGCCATTCTAGTGGAGGACCAACTCATTGTCTTAACTAGAACTAGTCTGGTCAGCTAACTAGCCATCTAAACGGTAAATTAAATAATTCTATAAAAGTCTAAAGAGCATCATTTCAACTGTTTACATGTCAGGCTTCACAGTCAGGCTGGATCCTTGTATATAATCTTAGTCCGTTTTAACCCACTGGAAGTGCTGGAGGACAGGTGCTGTGCATCTACGGTAAGCCTCAAGGTTCATTTGGACAGTGCATGGGTTCACTGGATGTATTCACCTATCGTCAGTGTCCAGAGAATCTCCAAATTGGCAACTTTACAGGAGATGCCGAAAACCTCATTTAATTCTATTGAAAGTTAAAATGGAATGTTCAAAAATGGAGATACATGTTCAGGAGAAACATGTCCACCTCGGATACTGAAACACCAGAAGTTTGGACACCTGAAAGTCAGTGTGCTTGGTCATCCTTGGTCCTGTTGTTGGTGTGGCTCAGCAGAGAACACCAGGGAGCTCCCACTCCATGTTTGATGTGTGGTTTGATTCGTTGTCTGGGTAACTCTGCTTTACCACCTTATGAATATTAATAAGTCGCTCTGGATGAGAGCATCAGCCAAACAATGTAAATGTGTAGTGGGAAGAATGGAAGCTGTAAGACAGGCAAGGTGACTACACTATAAACTGAGAAAGTTTGATGTGATATTTAGTTGTATAGTTGTTTTCTGCTCTTCCAGATGCTGAGAAATTAATTATGCTTAATTAATTATATATGGAAATATTTAAATTAGCAGAGTTTGGCTAGTGTTATGACTGTTTTGATAGTGAGCAAAAAAATATTCAGTCATTTATTGCTATAATAGACATAAGGCATAGGGTCAAAGCAAAGTAAATTAAGGGTGGTCTCTGACTTTTGCACAATCCATAAATGTAGAGAACTAAGAAATAATAAAAACGAGGTTAATGTTTCTCTATGTTGCTCCCTCGCCTTCTTTCAGCTCAAGCTGAGGATGACAGCGTGGAGTACGCCACGGTCGTCACTCAGTCCAACAAGAAGAAACAACGGCCGAAAGAAGATGAGGTTCATTATGGCGAGCTGGTGTTCAACAGTGGTGGAGCCAAACAGCGGAATGAGCAACCTAAACAGCAACCTAAGGAGCAAGACGAATGTGTGTACTCACAAGTTCACCGGTGAGGTCACCACGTGTACAGTCGCCGGCATGTACCATTTGGTGAAGCAATTACGATGTAGAAAACATACGGCCATAAAGTAGCCAGACTCTGGTTACTGTCTGGGGTCATTCTTATTTAATCCTTAGAAGTGCAACTTTATTAGCTTTGTGTTTTTATTCATTTTATGTTATTATGTATTCATTTTTTCTCTTTGTTTTGATGTCAACAAATGACAGACACCTGCCAAGTATTGTATAGTGAGTACCGCTAATAACTATGGAGTTTGACATTAACGATATACGCAAGAACAGAGTAACTGCTGGTGATGTGCCCTGTGACAGATGGATAACCATAATACAGCCATAACAGTAATTACATATGCGTAATAGGGTAATTACATTTGTAGGAGCAGTAATTTTTGGTTTGTAGCAGGTGCTGTGTAATAGCTTACATTATGAGAGTGACTGCATCGCGTAGGCCAACTTTACTATTAACTACATTAATGTTGCAGGCATTGTTAATGTGTATCTACATTGTTATTAGCAATGGTATAAATTGAGACTCGTTATTTTTAAGGAATACATATTGGGGAGTTTATTACAGTCTCATTTTTGGTTCAGTAAAGCCCAGATTAGACACTACTAAATGAACGATTTCAGATGCATTATGATTTTATACATTATGACTTGTATTAGTTCATGACTGGAGGCATGTTATGTAAAAATCACTATATAAGTCACTATATGTGTGCTAGTAGGTTCTGCTGAGGATTTGTTCTTCTGTAAGGCTTTGCGCTTTTAATTTACT
>JAMWET010003214.1:202500-222500 GCA_024036415.1 Prochilodus magdalenae | reverse complement strand
AACATGAAAATGTGGGTTCAAAGCATGAACATTCTACAAAACCAACAGACCGTGGCCATTCACAAATGGTCAGTTTGGTTTTGCCAGTAAGTGCTAAAGTTAATCAGGTTAGCTTAGCGGCTAACATTAGAGCCCACTGGCACCAAACTTTGCCCTTCTTCTATGGTTTAAGAATTGTAACTTCAACCATAGCCATTTTTCTTCACTGTCTCATCACGAGGAAACATGGTAGGACTATTAGGGCTATTGTTAGGCATGTTGAAAAGATGAAGTGCTCGGCTAACGCAGTATAGATTACTGGACCCAAACAACTTAACAAATCGACTGGAGCTGAGAGAATTTAGAGGATCTTCAGCCCTCAATGATCACTAAACTAAAGAGGAAACCTTGAAAAGGATTTTGGGATCCGAAGGAGTGTTTGGAGCAGATTGAAAAGCTGATGGCTTAGGCTACACGATGTGTGTGTGCCAATTAACCCCAAAAGTGATGTTCCAACCAACTCTATCCATATAAATATAGTATCTACGTCATATTTCAACAAGTATCTCCAAAATGCCAACTTTACAGGAGAGGGCGAAACCTCATTTAACTTAAATGGAGGTCAATGGAACCAGACATCTGTCCAAGAGGTTTCAGCCCATTTCTGTTGGTGCAGTCATCATGAAACGTTCACCCAGTGTAAACAGCAGCTGCTGTGTCCAAATGATACATGAAAGTGAAAATCACAAACATGGAGATACATGTTTTCTTTGGACAGCAACGCTACATTAGCATAATAGTGTATACTTCATGTTAGCTACCTAGCGCTTAGCATTGGGTTTCAAATTCTCAAATCATCTGTTTGCCAGTTCTACTGCGTACATACATAATCTCATTATGACTGGTGTGTAATGTATTTACTCAGGCATTAAAAAGTTGCCTAGAGCCTAGCAGTTAACAATGTTCAGTGCTCTGGAGGAATGTTGATCCAAAGGCATATCAAACTTATAACATTTTACTGACCACGAAGCTAATTCTGCGCTAACCAGTGTCAACAAACCCAGTTCTCCCCTAACTCTACACTTTAATATATGCATTTTTATTCAGTAAATAATTAACCAAGCTACGTAGTTTATTAATAAGCAGTACATAGAATTGTCTTAGCCAGAGCTCGGAACATGAAACCTAAACCTTGCGCTGACCATGTTCCGTGTTACTGATAACTCGCTTACAGAACTGCACCCAGCATGCTTAGTGAACTTCCTCTTATGGGTCGCCCCATATCTTTACACAGTAGATCTTTATCTACTGAAGGGATATTTTTTAAGCCTGTTACTCAGGCATGGCTTCCTTTTCCAGAGAAGACTTAGAAATAGCCCCATATCACTCCATCTCAAGAAGAAAAAAAAAATTAACTGTCCTTCTTTAAATAGTTGGTTCGTCATCTGTGAGTCACAAGCACTACACTTTTAAATAGTGTAGCACTTTAAATGATAAAACACTATATCGTTAGGCGAACTAAGCTCGAACACGGCTTGTACTTGGAACCTGAACATTTCTTTTCAATATGGTAGTGAACAAACAACTTCCACTTTTATGGCTGAGTGCTGGACTTGCGAGGTAACAGTAGCTCAAAAATGCTAACAGTTCAATAGTCACCCGAATCCTTCTGTCAATCCAGGCCAAAAATAAATTCTCAGCTTGCTCAAACAGGACAACAGTACTGGATATGGAACTTGGCTAGTAAGGACATACGTGTGTAAATAAAAATATTGATACAGTTGAATAATATTGATAACACTGTTCTGCCAATATGTTGTCAACTCATTTGCATAAAGTCTGTCCGGAACGAGAGACAGCTCCATGGGCATCAAGGATAACAGCCATGTCAGTTAACGTACATCACATTATGACATATTATCTTCCATTTGATCTAAATTATCTCAGATATTGATCACATAACTTGGAATATAATTAACTCAACACACTTCAAAGAGCTGAATAAGTGAGCTTATTCGTCTGCGCTTTTTCATTCACGCAGTTTTCATGCAGCTTTGCACAAAACAGTACAGCCAATAGAACAGCAGTGCATGTGTGGTATGCTTACGCCTCCGCACACACCTCAAATGGCCTGGCAAATCCTTTGCAACCACCTGAGCTAGCCAAGCATAGCAATCGCCCAGCAACACCTTAACACCCACTTAAGATAGCATAGCTGTCGCCTAGCGACACCTCTGCTTGAGATAGCATAGCAATGACCTGGCAACACCTTCACACCCACTTAGGACAACATAGCAATGGCCAAACAACACCTTCACGACCACATGAGATACCATAGCGATGGCCCAGCGACACCTTACCACCCAGCTAAGCTAGCGTAGCAATGGCCTAGAAACATCCAGGTCCAGGCGGTGAGATATCACACCAGTGACCTAGCAGCCCCTTTGCACCCACCCCGTGGTACCGTAGCAGTGGCCCTGACTTGTTATTGACTGCTTCAGCTTTATTGAGGTCTATGCTAATTATGATTTCCTTCCCGTATTCTATATATTCAGAATGTTAGCTTGTTTATTGGAGCCGTATGTCGTGTTTGTATATATGAGTGTGAAATACCGGCTCATCTTGTGTGTGTTGCTCATTTGCATTTAAAACTACTTTGTGGTTTTGTAGTATGACAGTGTTTACATAAATAAATAAAATCGTGTTGCTGTAATTCTATAATGCCTCTGATTTTTATTCCGTGTATGTGTAATATGTGATTTACATTTACCTTTACATTTAAGGTATTTAGCAGACGCACTTATCCAGAGCGACTTACAACAGTGCTTAGTGTTCCGATGGATAATATTACATCGGATATATTATATTTATTATATTATAAACAGCTAGTAAAGAAAGTTTAGAGTCTAAAACTCACCACGACCTCAGACACTGCCCGAACAAGGGCCAGTGCTGGTACCTAGAGATTAATACACAGACATAGAGCAAGTAAACCATTACCTGGCAACCCCAACCCAGTGCTCATTCCTATAGAGGAGAAAAGGTCATTATAAGGTCAACACAATATACACAATTTACACCTCCACTAGAGCTCACTCACTTAAGCGCATTACGAAGAGACGTGTCTTCAGTCTGCGTTTGAAAACCGCGAGAGACTCCGCTGTCCGGACGCCCAGTGGGAGTTCATTCCACCATCTGGGAGCCGGGACAGAGAAGAGTCTGGACGCTTGTCTTCCATGTGTCCTCAGGGATGGTGGTTCGAGACGAGCTGTACTTGAAGCACGAAGGGCTCGAGGTACAGCTCGACTCTTCACCATTGCCATAAGGTAGGGAGGCGCTGGTCCAGTCTTAGCTTTGTAGGCCTCAGAGTTTTAAATCTGATCAGGCAGCGACAGGAAGCCAATGAAGGGAGCGCAGCAGTGAGTGAACTTCGGAAGATTGAAGATGAGACGGGCTGCAGCGTTCTGGACAACGTGATGCTCTGTGTAGTAGGTTTGTATTATGTATTTGTGCACCTGAATCTGCTGTTACCCCTTAGAATTTCAGATTTATTATACTATAGTTTATTATTCTGTTATTGATCAGTAGGGCCATAAAGCCAGTTGAGTTATTATTGAGTTATTATAGATGTATCCTGTAAAACTGGGGACCTGCTGGGGGGTTCTGGCTATATAAGGGGTTAAACTGCATGAAATACACAGCTGGCTTGGGGGTGGGCATTCAAATCTCTGGCTTAGGACACATCCAAACTCTCTACAGAAAAACAATATTATTGATCTATCATATGTAATGCTTTACAAGCACAGCCTGTAGGGGGAGGGAGGGGCCTAATTACACACTTGAAGGTAAGGTGGACGAATGCTTCTCGCTCAGACTTCAGTTTTATTGTTGTGGTAATGGTCTGTGAGCATGTAGTCCTGTGTGGTGCAGCCGTCTGTCAACAGGAAGACTCATGAAGGACATTACTTAACTAGAAAAGTGCATTTCCTGAGGGAAACGCGGGATGGTTGCGCAGCTTGCTCAGTGAGGAACGAGGGATGAGTAAACGAGTGCGGGTCGGTATGACCTTGGATTAGCTTCTGGGCGACTGCCCTTAATGAGTACATGAAATTTGGTGGCTCTCAGGCGAATGGAAACGTTACTGGTGGGTTTGCGTCAAAATGACTGGGAAACTATGGGAGGAACGAGGGATGAATAAATGAGTGCCGGCCGATGTGACCATGGTTTAGCATCTAGGGGCCTCCCCTTAGTGAGTATGTGAAGTTTGGCGGCTCCTGGGCGACCGGAAACGTTACTGCTTGGTTTGGGTCGAAAATGACTGGGTCTCTATGGGGGGAACGAGGGATGAATAAACGAGTGCGGGTCACTATGACTGTGGATTAGCGTCGGGGCCCTGCCTTTAGTGAGTATGTGAAGTTTGGCGGCTCTCGAGCGAAGGAAAGCATTACTGCTTGGCTTGGGTCGAAAATGACTGGGACTCTATGGGAGGAACGAGGGATGAATAAACGACAGATAGACGAGTGCGGGTCAGTATGACTGTGGGTCAGTGCTTGGGGACCTGCCCTTAGTGTGTATGTGAAGATTTGCGCCTCTCGGGCGAATGAAACAGCCGGCTTTAGGTGTGTCTAAAAATGACTGGGACTCTATGGGAGGAACGAGGGACGCAGGAAAAAATGGAGAAATGAACGAGTGCGGGTCAATCCATCACCGAATGCTGGCTCGGGGCTTCGTCCTGAGCCCTTGTATCTCATTTGGAGGCTCTAGGTCGAGCAGGAGGACAGTACGTAGGCAAACAATTTTCCTTCCCATTCATTCTCTATGGGAGGAAAAAGGGATGTGAAAAGAAAGAGAAACGAACGAGTGCGGGTCAATCCAACACTGAATTCCTGCTAGGGGCTTTGCCCCAAGCCAGTGTATCTGATTTGATGTCTCTAGGTGGAGCGGAAGTGGGTTAGATGGGCACGCGTTTTTTGATCCCATTCATTCTCTATGGGAAAAAATTCCGGAAAAATTCCTTCCTACTCGGAATCTGTGCATCCGATCCAAAAGCTGTATACAAGCCCACATTACCAGATCATACCGGACAATATGAAGTTGGAACAACTTTTTTTACAGATGAGCCATTAGAACACAACACACAGTACCTGGAGCATCACATCACTCCATTCATCATTAAAGGGATTAATAATAAAGATAAAGAAGTTCTGCGGAAACGATGTGGGATTAGCGCTGTAAAGCACTAACTCAGCAGCTCTATTATTTTAATCCCTGATATGAATCACACGGTCAGATACAGCATGATGTATATAGACGGTTACAGGCCGTCAGTACAGTGAAACCAAATGACGCTGCAGCTGTAAAATACCTATTTCCATGTTCTTATCTCAGTTTCACATCGAGTAATGACATCAATGGGCTAATTCCACTGAACTGATGAACAGATTAGGGCAGTAAAATCACTTCTGGTTTCTCTGGTTTCTCTGGTAGGCCCACCCATCGAGTGCCGCATCTCAAAAACAGAGAAGGTGTGCGTGTGCGTGCGTATGTATATATATATATATACATATATACACACACATATACATATATACACACACATATATACATATATACACACATATATATACACACACATACATATATACACACACACATTATATATATATATATATTAGTGTAGAGGCTGAAGAGAAGGGGTGAAATAACACAACCCTGTGGGATCTCTATAGGTATGAGTGCTGGGCTGTGGTTGCCAGGTAGTGCACTTGAGCTTTATACATGTCTGTGTATTTTTCTCTCTAGGTATGAATGCTGGGCTGGGGTTGCCAGGTAGTGCACTTAAGCTTTATATATGTCTGTGTATTGATCTCTCTAGGTATGAGTGCTGGGCTGGGGTTGCCAGGTAGTGCACTTTTGCTTTATATATGTCTGTGTATTGATCTCTCTAGGTATGAGTGCTGGGCTGGGGTTGCCAGGTAGTGCACCTAAGCTTTATATATGTCTGTGTATTGATCTCTCTAGGTATGAGTGCTGGGTTCGGTTGCCAGGTAGTGCACTTAAGCTTTATACATGTCTGTGTATTGATCTCTCTAGGTATGAGCGCTGAGCTGGGGTTGCCAGGTAGTGCACTTTTGCTTTATATATGTCTGTGTATTGATCTCTCTAGGCATAAGCGCTGGGCTGGGGTTGCCAGGTAGTGCACTTAAGCTTTATATATGTCTGTGTATTGATCTCTCTAGGTATGAGCACTGGGCTGGGGTTGCCAGGTAGTGCGCTTAAGCTTTATGCATGTCTGTGTATTGATCTCTCTAGGTATGAGCACTGGGCTGGGGTTGCCAGGTATTGCACTTAAGCTTTATATATGTCTGTGTATTGATCTCTCTAGGTATGAGCACTGGGCTGGGGTTGCCAGGTAGTGCACCTAAGCTTTATATATGTCTGTGTATTGATCTCGCTAGGTATGAGCGCTGGGCTGGGTTGCCAGGTAGTGCACTTAAGCTTTATATATGTCTGTGTATTGATCTCTCTAGGTATGAGCGCTGGGCTGGGGTTGCCAGGTAGTGCACTTAAGCTTTATATATGTCTGTGTATTGATCTCTCTAGGTATGAGCGCTGGGCTGGGGTTGCCAGGTAGTGCACTTAAGCTTTATATATGTCTGTGTATTGATCTCTCTAGGTATAAGCGCTGGGCTGGGGTTGCCAGGTAGTGCACTTAAGCTTTATATATGTCTGTGTATTGATCTCTCTAGGTATGAGCGCTGGGCTGGGGTTGCCAGGTAGTGCACTTAACCTTTATATATGTCTGTGTATTGAGCTCTCTAGGTATGAGCGCTGGGCTGGGGTTGCCAGGTAGTGCACTTAAGCTTTATATATATGTCAGTGTATTGAGCTCTCGAGGTATGAGCGCTGGGCTGGGATGCCAGGTAGTGCACCTAAGCTTTATTTATGTCTGTGTATTGACCTCTCTAGGTATAAGCGCTGGGCTGGGGTTGCCAGGTAGTGCACTTTTGCTTTATAAATTTCTGTGTATTGTTCTCTCTAGGTATCAGCACCGGCCCTTGTTCGGGCAGTGTCTGAGCTCATGGCGAGTTTTAGGCTCTAACCTTCTTATACTAGCTAGAATATTATCGAAAGGAACACTAAGCAGGGTTGTAAGTCGCTCTGGATAAGAGCGTCTGCTAAATGCCTCAAATGTTAATTTAAAATATCTGGTTCCATTCACTTACATTAGAATTCCATTGGGTTTTTGCCCTCTCCTGTAAAGTTACCATTTAGAATTAGAACTGCGCTAGCTGAGCTCCACCAGACAAAACCAGACTGAGCATCTGCAGATTATACGCAAGGCGGGTTATCAAAATAAATCATGGCCAAAACAGGCACAGTAGCACAAGGTTGCGGGCTGCAGTCTGGGTGAATTTCAGCACAGCTCCAGACTTCCTCTTTCTGTCCTTGCCGCATGGAAGATTTGATGAAATCTTAAAAAACTGCCTTATTGCACACGAAGCCACATCATGTGACTGGCCATGCATGTTCATCAGGGTAACATGGTGTACCGATTGACTGAACGACATGAACAAGCAAAGCTATATCTAAGTTCTGACAGTGGTGGGGAGGAAATACCGTGCCCTCCACAAATATTCACACCCCTTTTATCTTTTCATTTTTAATTTAAATTATTAACTAAAACTGTAAAATCAATGTGTGTGCCACAGCTGTTGGCATCACCTTCATTTAACACTTTGTGCCCCTCCTTTTGCAAAGATAGCAGCTCTGGTTTTCTCTTATGATACTTAAGGACATGTGGAGAACACAAGACACGTGATCTGAGACTATTCCAGCACACAGAACCTCTCCAGAACCTTCAGACTGTGAGGTCAATGCTCGCAGAATTTACCCTTTAGATATAAGGTGAGATGCCGCTGGGCATGGGGGAATATTCCGCATGGCGTCCTGCGATATATTTGCTGTCAAAGTGGACGTCCCTGATCGTGTGTGTGTGTGTGTTAAAAGTGGTAAATCAAGTGAGAAGCAGTCAGCACGTGTCAGGTCAAGGCAGCTTTGTCCACCGCCCACTCTGTGTATGTGTGAGTGTATTTGTATATATACACACACTGTACACACACAGACACACACACACACACAGACACACACACACTCAGACACACACACACACAGACAGAGAGACACACTCACACACACAGACACACACAGAGACACACTCACACACACAGACAGACACACACACACGCACACACTCACACACACAGACAGACACACGCACACACTCACACACACAGACACACACAGAGACAGACACACACTCACACAGACAGACACAGAGACACACACACACAGACAGACACACACACACACTCACACACTCACACAGACAGACACAGAGACACACACACACACACACACACAGACAGACACACACACACACACACTCACACACACACAGACAGACACACACACACACACACTCACACAGACAGACACAGAGACACATTCACACACACAGACACACACACAGACACACACACAGACAGACAGACAGACACACTCACAGACAGACACAGAGACACACTCACAGACACAGACACACACACACACACACACACACACACACACACACACAGACAGACAGAGACACACACACACACACACACACTCACACACACACAGACACACACACACACACAGACACACACACACACACATACACACACACAGACAGACAGACACACACACACAGACAGACACACTCACAGACACAGACACACACACACACACACAGACACACACAGACACACACACTCACACACACAGACAGACACAGAGACACACTCATACACACACACACTCACACTCACACAGACAGACACAGAGACACACAGAGACACACTCACAGACACACACACACACACACACACACAGACAGACACAGAGACACACTCACACACACTCAGACACACACACACACACACAGACACACACAGAGACACACTCACACACACAGACAGACACAGAGACACACTCACACACACACACACACACACACACACACACACACACACACACACACACACACACACACACACACTCACACAGACAGACACAGAGACACACTCACACACACACACACACACTCACACAGACAGACACAGAGACACACTCACAGACACACACACACACACACACACACACACACACACACACACACACACACAGACACAGAGACACACTCACAGACACACACATACACACACTCACACACAGACACACACACAGACACACACACCTTTAGCCAGCCCGCTCAATCACACCTCCACAGCTCGATTACGCTTGCACGGCTTGTTGTCCAGAACACCCTGCAGTGCATGAACACAACTTCATTGTGTAGCTGAACGTTGCAGTCAACTACCGTAAACAGCAGGTGTGGTGCTGAACTCTTACTTCACCCTCCAGTGCTGCGTGTAACACTAATGGAACTGGCTGTGCTGAGCTCCCATCCAAAGAAAGCTTCTGTGTGCAACTACCTCTGGGGCCAGCGGAGAGTCTCATTCTCCCGCATGCTCTACCCCTAATCAGTGCCACTACCACACACGAACGCTACAAGCAGAAGAAGCGGCTCTTCAAGGCCTAACTCCCGCAGGCACCATCATTAGGCACCCATCTTAGTTTTTTAGGAATCAGCGATTGCGAAGTTGGGTCATTTCAAAAGTAGCCCCCTTCCTTATTCTCAAGGCGCTCTAATCTGACTGTCCATCGCCGTCTCTAGGAACATGCTGAACTCTCCGTCACAGAGTTAAGTGGTATATCGGTTGCTAACGTCTGACTGCTCAGGAAGCAACACTTACGTCGCATCTAACACTTATCATTTCTCTTAATCTCCCCCACAGCAGCTTGTTTTCGCTTAGTGTGAAATACTGGCATGTGTGGTTTCTACTAGGCGTTAAGGTACAGTTGCATCGGCTTGTGAATGTAATCAACACATGGAAACACTTACAGACAGCAGCCACACAGACTACCATTTAAGGCCTTGGGTTAGCTGACTATTCAGTTCTGCAGTTCTAATTTTAAAATGATAAAAAAAAGACATTTAATAGTAGACTGATGCAACTGACAGACGCTCCTAGTCAGAGACTTATCAGTTTAGGAGTCTTCCACAAAGAACTATAGTGCTGCATGATGGCGTACCTACCTGGGCAGGGCACCGAACCCCAGTGTGCTGTGTACGGCGTCGTACGTCTACTGGTTAAGGCAAGAGCAGCAGTAGTATCTAACTGAGGATGAGGAGACATCCTATAAGGATAGGGTGGCGATTTGGTGGGGTGTTGGGCTTGGTACTCTATTGTGCTCAACTGAGGACGCGATAAAGGCCCATTAGTCATCAGAGGTAGACAGTGACAAGCGTCAAGATCCGGTTACAACTCACCTGGTTAAGAACAACCCGGCAACAACGGCAATTCCTATAAAGAGCCAGGAGAACTGTCATGTCAGCCCGAGCTGTGAAGTTCTTCTACAGGCCCATCTTCTACAGTGACAATTCTTCTTAAGCTGGTTCGGTTCAGGCTTCATAGAGCCTTGGTGCTGTTCAGGGAACCAGGCTGCGTGCGCACCAGTTCTTACTGGAACATCAAAGGATAGTGTCAACAGAGGGCGCTGCACAGCGGTACTGAACAGTACCCACAACTTGTTGGCGCGTTTAGATGACCTGCAAGCGTTTGGGCTGTTATCCCAGATGCATGTTTAAATCCAGAAAGCAAGCATGGATCAACTTCTGGAGAGAAGACACAGAAGGGGTTCTTCAGCAGACCACTGGGTGTCGCCATTGTTCATTTCTCTTTCCTGAACAACGGACAACGCCCATTGATGCCTTGGCTCCTAGTCTTTGGTTCCTTTCCCAAAATTGGGGGCAACAACCGGAACGAAACCCACTCCATGATGGTGAAAGAGGACTAACTGAGAGTAATCTTGCCAGCTCCATCATGGTCATGGTCCAACCAGAACCTGCAGTGGGTGGTCCAGACAATATCAGAAATGACTCCAGGACATATATAAAGCATTAGGATCCACAGGAAGTGCTCATGAGCAAATCAGGCGTTCGCATCTTCTCACCTGTGAGGTCAAGAACTTCCAAGTTGCACAACAGTCTCTGTTCCCAAGGCTGCAAGTAGTTGTACCACGTTTAGCAGAGTTGTATATCAATGTGTGTGTATGTATACAAGTGTGTATGCTTGTACCATGTGGGGAACAGCTCCATTAAAAGATAGATAGATAGATAGATAGATAGATAGATAGATAGATAGGGGTGTGTCCGTTGGAGGGGGTGTGTGCAGAGATGGGGCTGTGTCCGTTGGAGTGACCGGAATGAAAGAGTGTCCAGAGTTTTTCATTTCCTGAACTGAGAGGAGTTGAACAGTCTTATGGCCTGAGGGACAGAAGACTTCCTGGGTCTGTCTGTGGAGCAGGACTGGGACAGCAGTCTGCCACTGAATGAGCTCCTCTGCCTGATGATCGTGCTGTGCAGAGGATGGTGAGCATTGTCCATGATGTTCAGCAGCTTGCTGAGGTCTCTCCTCTCCGCCAGTGGTGTTAAGAACTCCAGCTCTAGTCCCAGCACAGAACCAGCTTTCCTCATCAGCCTGTCGAGTCGTCCAGCATCCCTCCTGCTGATACTGCCTCCCCAACACACTACCGCGGACTGGTAGAACATCAGCAGGAGTTTCTGGCAGATCCTGAAGGACCCGAGCCTCCTGAGGAAGTAAAACCAGGACAGAACGTAATGTATTTACGACAGGATGGAGTCCCTGGGAGAACGTTGCTATCAGGGTTCTACAGGTGACAGGTTAAACACCACCTGAAGGAGCGATGACCATCTGGTGACACTGGATAAGGACACACCCTCTTGGTACCTGAAGTGGGTGGTGAAACAGTGTATAAAACCTGTGTGGCCAGGTTCTGTCTTTAGATGGAATTGGACTGAGACTGGATGGGACTGTCTTTGGACAGGAGCTGTGAGAGAGCTCCAACATCACCAGCCTCCATTCTCCTAACTCCACCCTTCCATGCAACCAAGAAAAGAAACCACAGCAGCAACCAAACATTTTAATAACTGGCGAATAATCTTTCACGTCACTTAGGAGGAGCATTGGCCCAGACGTCTTCGCAGTATTGCTTTAATGTAGCAACACCAGAGGTGGGCGTGGCTTGTTCTTGTGGTTTAGATTGTTGTCTAATAACAGGACTCATCACTGAAGAGGACCGCTATCATTCGGAGTCACTCCATGACCGTTTGACACGACACCACTGCCGTCTTTCATAACACTGATGTAACGTTAAGGGCAGGGCGATATCTGACCATCGGGTCAAACCTACCCACCAAGTACAACTTCCGATTGATTGCGGACTCCTCCTAGGTTCAGCTATTGGTGGTATTCAGTATTCCTTTGATGTAACGCTCATTAGGGCTCAAATGGCCTGGCGGTCCTCCCTGTATGGTACATAGTGCGGTCTCAAATAAGAATACACCATCCAGTCATCTGCTCCATTGATGGCTGAGCGTTCCTCGCTGGTTATCAGCATACAGTACACTGAATATGAAAAGGAAGATGATCACCCTCAGATTAAAAGTTAGAGATGAGAAAGGAAATGCCACCACATCATCTCTCGCAAGGCAACTTCAGCAGTGAAAACTGAGAAGCGAAACCGAAAATGACAGCCGTGGCATCAAATTAAATACAGGTGCATTAAGCCTATGGTGATTAGCCAGTTGCCACAATGTGTACAGGCACTGGCACAAAGGCAGCTCTCTCACGCTCGACTTAGAACGAATTAGTAAGGGACGATGTTTTTCCCCGAAAGACGTAGTAAGCAGGTGCACAGGGTTGGTCCCGCATCCCTCCCTCGTTCATAAGGTGTAGTAAGAATGAAAAATGAAATGTGCGGCTTTAGAGCAATGCTCCGTTAATGCTTCTGGGACTCTTCTGATAAACACACCACCGCAGTTTAGACATGAATGTAGCCAACTTGCTGAGAAGTATCGGTTCCCTGTGAATGGTTTTAACGGTCCTGTTCCTGATAGAGTGCAGAGCAGTGGATGAAGGTAAGCTAACCAAACCGGCAGACCAACAAACCTTGACCTGTGGGCTTTATCATAAACAAGCTCATCCTCTACAAGGACCACAGTTACTGTTAATCTGCTGAGATTCACATACTGGGGGAAACCGAACACTGCTCCAGCACTACACTGAAGAGGCTCAAATTATACACGGCCTGTCCCAACGTTACAGCACTTTCACTTAACTCCATTTATTTTATTCGTGCAATGGATTTGAGGTGAGGCCTGTCCGTGGTGTTTCCTGCTTTCCACCCATTGAGTGCTGGGATAGGTTCCAGTACCCCTCACAACCCAGAAGGATACAGCAGTTTAGAAGGTGAGTGAGAGAAATAGAGAGCATTGGGAAGACACACTTGTGGGACAATGTGGGGGTCTTGCCCAAAGTCTACAGTCTAAAACTGACCACTGATGAAAGGTGTGACGAGCACTAGAGTCTACCAGGTGGTACAAGGTGGTATGGGGTCAACAAAACTTGGTACAGTAACAAATTCTGACCTACAGTGTAGCATACTAGTACAGTCACATGACCAGTGACCTCACATTTACCTCAGAGCTGTTATTACTGTATCCACTGTTTAGAGCTAGCTGCTGCTAACGCTGCTCAGTTCACCTGAAATGCGGTAAGCCTAGTTGTTAGCTTAGAAACTTCACTTGCTTGCAAAAAGTTATTTTATAGTTCTAGCTAATGGAACCTGTTCTCCTTCAGTGTTCTGTGCTGATGATGATGTGAATAGACGTCAGTGTCAGACTAATGAATGAGCTTCTATTAAAGACTGGTGGACTAAGAGACACTAGAGTCTCTTCACCTACACTGAGCTGATGAAGAGTCCTGTTCCAGAAATGATAATAGGACATTAGAGCCGTAATAAACCATACTCCTGTTACTCTCCATACTTCAGTACATCTGAAGATACATACTTTAGTACTGGTACTCTCCATACTTAAGTACATCTGAAGGTACATACTTTAGTACTGGTACTCTCCATACTTCAGTACATCTGAAGGTACATACTTTAGTACTGGTACTCTCCATACTTAAGTACATCTGAAGATACATACTTTAGTACTGGTACTCTCCATACTTAAGTACATCTGAAGGTACATACTTTAGTACTGGTACTCTCCATACTTCAGTACATCTGAAGGTACATACTTTAGTACTGGTACTCTCCATACTTAAGTACATCTGAAGATACATACTTTAGTACTGGTACTCTCCATACTTAAGTACATCTGAAGCTACATACTTTCGTACTGTTACTCTCCATACTTAAGTACATCTGAAGGTACATACCTTAGTACTGCTACTCCAGTGGAGGACTGAAGGGAGGAACTGACACTGAACAAATTTTTTACCCTGGGTATCTATATTTTAAGTGTCCAATATGACTCCTAGGGTCACAGATAAAAACAAGCATCTTGTCATTTTTATAGCTGTTTTGCGATAGAAATTTTTAGTGCCGATTCATGCACAGTAACACACACACACACACACAGCACAAAGATAAATACAAACCAAGAGATTCGGAAGTTGATGACAAGTGTGGTAAGGGAAAAAAAGAAAAAAAAAAAATGAACCACTGATTAACCATAGCATGCTTAATGGGAGAGTGACGATTTGTGCATCTATCGCAAGAACAGAAATGACTCACCATTTTCATTCATAGGTACAGATTCTACAGTGTTCAAAATTAGAATCCAAATAAACCTGATGGCCAAAAATAATTCTCTTACATTAATGTGCACACGATAAAAATTAAAAAAAAAAAGTCAATAACAGTACATCCGGGGGGCATCTTGGGCCCTGGGTACAGCAGTTTGGCCAGGCCCCCCTTATATACATGAACACAGGGCAGGTCCACTATTTCATGCGGTCAAGCAACGTCTTTATAAATGAATGAATTAAATTAAAGTTTTTTAACAGAGCATGCAACCTTGAACTGCAGTAAATGCAGTAATGCATGCAATAACATGCAGTCATTCTCAGTTGACCAGCTCAGCAGATCATACAGCTAACAGGCTATGATGGAAGTTCATATGTTCCCCTGTAGAATATCAAAGGAGCATTCAAGTCTAAAGGATGAGTTCAAGAGAACAGACCCATCACCTCGCTCTTTCCCTGAGCCCCCTAGTGGCCAGTCAGTTGGTGGAGCTGAAATTGACTTGGAGTTTTTTTGTTTTTTTTTTAAATGAATATAATGATAATTTAAATATTTTCCCCATAGCTGGGTTACCAGGATGCTCTAGGCTCTCTGGGTATAAAATTCTGTGCCTAGAGGTCATCAAGAGGTGAAATCGGTTGGGTGAGAACAGCACAACTGCAGTTTTCTTTACACTGCACCTGCCATAATAAAATTAAACAAAAAACTTTTATAAATAAACTGTCATAAAAATACTTTTAAAAAAGTGTTGACTTCTTTATTATGAAAACAAAACTCCAGTTCACTTTGATTTTGTTAATCATACACAAAATTCCATAAAACTAAATTCGATCAACGTTATTCAGGAAACAATTTAGTCCAAAACAGCAAGAAATATCATATCTGACTGTGAGAAATGGTTTGGAGAGAGCTGGGAGAAAATGAATGCCAGTCTATGCTGAGCACATACTTCTGGAAAACATGCACAAGTGCACCCTCTGTTGGCAATGGAGATGTATACACCCGTATCAGTCACATAGTCCTGGAGTTACGGTAGCAGATATGAAGGCTAAACTGAGACAGGAAGCTCAGCCAAGCACTGAAATCATATCCCCAACAGAACGGCACTACGTAAACCTCGAGGGCCAGATGTATGAGAAGACCCAATAGGTCTCTTGATGCAGGTGCAATATGCATTTATTTCCATAAATAAAGCAAAACTCTCCTTTGCTGCATTGCTCACTGTAAATGACCCAAGGCAGCAACACCAGCAGAAGAACTACGCATCGTGAGCCTCAGGAAACGGGTTTCCATGGCCGAGTTGCTGAAGACAAGACTGAGGTGTACGCACAGTGCTACAGAAGATATGGAGCTGTGTTAAGCATGTCACTCCTGGACTCTGGAGCAGTGGAAATATGTACCCTGGGCTGATGAATCACACTTCACCATCTGGCAGCCCGATAGATTAATCCTGGATTGGTGAACGCCAGGAAAACACTACCTGCTGGAATGCATAGGGCCAACAGTAAAGTTCGGTTGAGGCAGTCAAATGCTTCAAGGTGCGAAGGAGGAGCTCCAGTGGGCTGCACAGAGCCCTGACCTCAACCCCAGCTAGCACCGCTAGGATGGACCGGAATGTCAACTGTAAGCCAGGCAGGGCAAGCGTTACCACTACTTTCGACAGCGGCAGCACATACTGTAGCTCATAAAGGGAGTCACGCTTTCGTGGCATTCTCTGGGCCCACTCATCCGTGTGGAATCACTCCCAATGCTTTGGGTATGAATCCATCCTTGCAGATCACATACACCCATACATGCTGATTGCCTTGCCTGGGGTAGATGGGACCTTCCAGTAAGACAACGGGACATGTCACATGGCTAGAACTCTGCAACATTCGTTGAAAGAGCATGACCAAGACTTCCCAGTAAAACACTAGTTCTCTAACTCCTCAGACTTGAACCCAACTGATTCAGATCCTCCCGAATGATCCCCTCGAATGACCCATCGTGAAGTTTCATGCTCGGCTGTGCACATGAAGTGAGCAAGGACGAGCCTTTTTGCTATACCTGACTCACCCAACAGGGCCCACTACAGGACGTCAGGCCCTCAGGCCACCCTCATTAAGCCTGCTGGAGTTCATTTTGTAGGGCTCTGGCAGGGCTCATCCTGTTCCTCCTTTCACAAAGGAGCATTAGCGGTCCTGCTGAGGGGATAAGGACCTTCTACGGCCTTGTCTGGCTGTCCTAGAGTAACTGCCTGTCCCCTGGAATCTCCACCATACTCTTAAGTCTGCCAAAAGACAAAGCCAACCATATTGATGTGCCATCCTGCAGGTGTTGGACTACCTGTGCAACCTCCGTATGGTCCAGGTACCGCACCATGGTACTAGTAGCGATGCTGAGCCAAGCCAACTGCAGAACTAGGGGAAACTCAGTGAGAAAAGATGAGGGGGGACAAAATGTCCCTGACCTCCACCTTTTAAACCATTCTTGTTCTGGGGGTTGTCTCAGTGTTGCTCTTCTACTGCACCTGTGGTTAATTTCCTTAACACCAAAGCAGCTGAAATTGATCTAGCTGATCTGGAGGATCAACAGCAATCCAAAAAATTCAGCAATCCCTTTCGTTTATCCCTTGTTGATCCCACAGTGGGGAAATTTAGTCTCCGCATTTAACCCATCCATGAAGTGAAACACCCACAAACACACTCACTAGCGAACACACACACTAGGGGGCAGTGAGCACACTTTCCCGGAGCGGTGAGCAGCCCTATCCATGGCACCCGGGGAGCAGTTGGGGGTTAGGTGCCTTGCTCAAGGGCACCTCAGTCGTTACTGTCAGTTCAGGGAATTGAACAACCCTCAGGCACTGCCAGCCTATTTATGAGCTCACCTCCACTTACAGCCAGCGCGGAACCAACAAAGGGATCTAAGTGCAGCACCTGGTTTCAGCTCCAACAGCTCTAGAACCTTTCAAACCTTTAAAATATCGACAGAGAAACTCACCACGTCCTTCCCCGCGTCGCACACACACACCAAGCCGTGGAACACAATTAAGTGAGGCCCAGGTGAGCCTAATAAGCACCCTGCTCCATCCTGGGAGCTTCTAATGCTGCTAGGTCCTAATGCCCTACCTTAATTCCACTGCTGCTTTCTCCCACCATGGTCCACTGTTTGCAGGGCTGGTGGGTCCTAGTGCTCTACAGTTCATGAGTTGGATTTTGGGTCCAACCAGTTACATACATATTTTAATTTTTTTTTTCTTTTTCTTTTTTTTTTTTTTTTACAAATTTGCTTTAAAAAAAAAAAAAAAAAATTAATCCTGACATGGTCTCCCCACTAACAAACACACTGAAGAAATAAATAAATGGGAAAAAATGTAATTGATCTGATAAAAAAACTTGAATTGAAAAACTGAACTGAATTAATTTCAGACTACAGTAGAGTTACGAGGCCTGAACACACTCTAAATGCGCTTCTAAATATCTCAGCCAGTGTCTCCAGGCAGATCTGCTAATCTCCCTAAGCTCACTATTTGAATAATCTCCTTTGTAACTCTCCCCACATTGTTTATTTGCATAATCAGGTGCTTCAAAACCTGCTACACACTGTTTACCTCATATAACACAGGAAAGCTCCCGCACATAGACGGACGGGTCAGCTGTGGGTATTTTAGCATGACCTAAAGCCATCAAAACCTCCCGTAGCTGGTGCCTTAAAGGCAAAGTCTATTCAGAACAGTACAGACCAGGGTGCATTTGACTCTAGCAATAGCAAATGTGCCTCAAAAGCCTGGGTGGAGCTCCGTCATGGTTAACATGTAAATAGGGCTGGAGATTTGAATGCTTAAAGCCACAAAAGGCAACAAAGCATAAACCTAAACAATGGCTATGATTCGAGCCAGGCAGAAGACTGGACACTCCCAGACTACCGGATGCTGCAGTAAGTACATATTGAACCCAGTATCAGTCATGCAGTGACGTCTATACAGACTGTTCTGCATCAGTTCCACAGAAACACACTGGTTTCCCTAAATGTAGCAGATTCCTGGAAAGCAGTGGAATTCAACCCATAGGCCCGAGTGGCACCCGTACTGCTTTTCAACCACAACTACAATCACTCCAGTTTCTTCCTAAATCAGCATCTCCACATGTACAGCAGGTTCTCAGTGAGGAACCGAAGGTTGGGTTCTAGCTTTACTGGCAGAAACAGTGAGCGTCTGGTTCATAAGAACAAGGTCAAGCAGCAAACACACAGGACAACACAGCTACAGACTGGCAGAGGGCCAAACCCCCTCTCTACTGACCGTGATGAGCGCCACCTTATTCCAATGTCCCTTACCCACCGTAAGATGACCTCAAGTGACCTACAGAGAGACTGGCGAGCGGTGGCTGGGGTGAGACGCACAGCGAGCATGGTTCTAAAAACAGGCTTCTGGAGGTCATTAGTGATTTTCTAAATACACAGATCTAATACAATATCTGATCTGGAGTTTGGGAGACATGCTTCCAGTAGGGTAGAGAATCAAACAGAACTGAGGAATTCTGGTCCACCAAATCCGGCCCAAGTCTGCAATTCCTTGATGCAAGGGTGGCTAAGCATTGATGTGGGTCTGGAGGACCAAGCCCAAAACATAAGCAGATGACACCCCCCTTGCTCGTCCCGTGCCCAGACCAAAAACTTTTAAGCAGACAACAAGGTTCAGTCCAAACAGGATTACCCAAACCGAAACATGAACAGAGCATCTCCTGACCTGTCTCCTGTCTCCCTGGATACCAAAACTGCCAGCCATTTATAGTCAGGGCATGATCCAGATCATTTACATGTATGGCATTCAGCTGATGCTCTTACCCAGAGCGACTTACAAGGTATATCATATAACAGGTAGGCCGATGGAGTGTTAGGAGTCTTGCCCAAGGACTCTTATTGATGTAACACAACGTAGTCACCCAGACCGGGATTCGAACCATCTCCCTCGTGGAGATGGTGGTGGCTCCCTTGTGGGTCGTGGTGTTATCCACTGAGCTACACCAACCACATCAAATCATCAAACAGGTGGCTCCGCCTCCTGCATGCCCCTCCTACTGCACACAAAATACCGGAGTTTTCAAATCCTAGCAACAACGGTAGAAAAAATATTTATTTAAATAAATGATAAACAGTAACAACAATCCTGGATAGAGCTTAATAGATAAAGACTCAACAGCTGGAGTGCCTTCGTCTGGGCACCACCGAGCTTCTACAGGCTCAGCGGGTAGGGG
>JAMWET010003214.1:157500-197500 GCA_024036415.1 Prochilodus magdalenae | reverse complement strand
TAAAGTCATTTAGTGTCTGTGTAAAGTCCTTTAGTGTTTGTGTAAAGTAAAGTCCTTTAGTGCCTGTGTAAAGTCCTTTAGTGTCTGTGTAAAGTAAAGTCATTTAGTGCCTGTGTAAAGTCCTTTAGTGTCTGTGTAAAGTAAAGTCCTTTAGTGCCTGTGTAAAGTCCTTTAGTGTCTGTGTAAAGTCCTTTAGTGTCTGTGTAAAGTCCTTTAGTGCCTGTGTAAAGTCCTTTAGTGTCTGTGTAAAGTCCTTTAGTGCCTGTGTAAAGTCCTTTAGTGTCTGTGTAAAGTAAAGTCCTTTAGTGCCCGTGTAAAGTCCTTTAGTGTCTGTGTAAAGTCCTTTAGTGCCTGTGTAAAGTCCTTTAGTGTCTGTGTAAAGTAAAGTCCTTTAGTGTCTGTGTAAAGTCCTTTAGTGTCTGTGTAAAGTCCTTTAGTGCCTGTGTAAAGTCCTTTAGTGTCTGTGTAAAGTCCTTTAGTGTCTGTGTAAAGTCCTTTAGTGTCTGTGTAAAGTAAAGTCCTTTAGTGCCTGTGTAAAGTCCTTTAGTGTCTGTGTAAAGTCCTTTAGTGTCTGTGTAAAGTAAAGTCCTTTAGTGTCTGTGTAAAGTCCTTTAGTGTCTGTGTAAAGTCCTTTAGTGTCTGTGTAAAGTCCTTTAGTGTCTGTGTAAAGTCCTTTAGTGTCTGTGTAAAGTAAAGTCCTTTAGTGTCTGTGTAAAGTCCTTTAGTGTCTGTGTAAAGTAAAGTCCTTTAGTGTCGTGGTGGGCCTTGGGTTAATACTCTACAGCAGGGCAGCATTATTGTACATACTAACTGCACATACTATGGAGATATAAAATAAAAAAATTATATATACATAAAATACAGAACATACAGAGACAGGAGGATCTGTGTAGAATAGCTCTGATATGTACAATATAGCAGACTAGGCTAATCTGAGAGAACTGAAGTGGTGTTGGTGAAAGGCTCACGGCGGGTTCATCAGCCGGTTTGGTCTGGCCTGGATGCTGCGGTGCCTCCTGCCTGATGGCAGTATGGTGAACAGGCCGTGAGCCGGGTGGCTCCTGTCCAACCAGATCTTCTGGATTTTCGTCAGGCAGCAGGACGGGTGGATGTTCTGGAAGTCTGGAAGTACTCGTACAGCGCTCAAGTGGGGCCGGGCGGATTGATGCCTATCTATACTTACGATCCTGGGGTTTTCTTTTGAGAATCGCTGCTGGTACGGACATATCAGTATCATTAATTAATTCATTTATTAATTCATTTATTGATTAGGATATACTCGTATGTGTAGCTCTCAAACAAAATGCTGCCGTAAATGATGAGGACTACTTCTCCTTCCGCCTTCCTCCTCTATAACGATTCCAAATTTAAATATTCAGATGTTAATCTAATGGAGACCCATTTAGGTCAGACTTAAAATACTAGCTCAACTGAACACATCTTTCAAACAATACTGAACACTGAACTGAACTTTATATGATGTATATGATGTTTATTTATAATAATAGTCAAAATAACAATTATCATATACAAATGGCAGACTTTCTTTTGTAACTTAGTATAAAATTGACATTGATAATCATAAAATCATCTTAAAATATCAGTATCGGAATATTGGTATCGGAATATTGGTATCGGAATAGTGGTATCATTCCATTGTGCTTTATGGATCCACCCAGCAAACACAGCCATCTTTACCGAAGATGTTCAGTTAGCCTGCTGCAGCGATGTTGTTATTTGTTCATGTGAACGCTTTTCACAAGCGGAGGCGTGAATGTGGAAGGGCCACTAAACCGGACACACCACCATCAGTCTGTGAGAAACGCCGGGCGCTGGATCTGCACACCGGTGTGTAACAGCCCACTTTGAGCCCTTCTGACAGCTTATTGTTCTGGTGGCCACACAGTTGTCACAACATTGAAATGTAATTCCTCAGATCCTGTGACCTGTTTATCTGACAATAGGCCTAACCAAAAGGCGCCGTATGGGGCGGGGAACGGTGGGGGAACGTATCGGGTCATTACCAAGGGCCTGTAGCTAACAGCGGCCCTATAAAATAATTAGAGCGTTGGCTTTTTTCAACATTAACATACACAGACTCAATAGAACAGCTGGACCCAGAAGGAGGTGTGGGAGTGCGGTGGTGTTGGGAAGGAAGGTAAAGGGGACCAGGATCAGTAACTGATGATAAATTTAGACTGATATGATCAATATTTACTGAGCTACACATACAGAAGTCTGTCTCTCAGTATGGCGTCGGGCCGACCGTGTTTGCTAATCCAACACGCCAGACGTCTCGGTATGGAGCTGTAGAGGTTCCTAATGGTGTCCTGTGATAATCCATCCCATGCAGCTTCAATATCCTCACACAGTTCCTGCAGATGGTGCGGTAGAGGGGGAGGTGGAGTGACACCAGACCTTCTGGACGTGTGACAACAAACCGTTCATCTTGGTGCTGACCACGGTGCCTCCACACACGGATTCGTTGGGCGTCTCCACCAAGACTAAAGCGGGACTCGTCACTGAAGATGACCCGCTGCCATTCTGAGTCACTCCATGACAGTCTGGTACGACACCACTGCAGTCTTTGGTGATTTGCCAACCTTACATGTCCAGCCGAGAACCTTGAATCATTAGCATGTCTCTCAATGTCAAACCTCCCCACCAAATTTCATTCCTGATTTGATAGTTTTCCATTGGCTGTTTTAAGAGCCCTTCTATTTCCACCAATGGAATCGTTTTATGGAACCACATGCCCAGTTCACACACTACAAGCATACGGGCTACCGTATATTAATTACAAAATTAATAACAACATCAGACATGGATTTCGTTTAGTTCCACAGAGACCACAGGGTCTTCTCCGAAGGCCTAGAAGAAGTCCCGAGGGTTCCCCACTGTAAATATATGGCGCTAGTGGTCTGTGGCTGGAGTTACGCTCTTCTTTTCAGCTTGTGAGTTGTGCCGGGTTAGCACTCCGTGAAAAATGAGCTCAGTGAAGCAGCAGTGGTGTTAAGGTATAATTAGGGCTTCTGTGTAGAGCCTGAGGCAGCTCTTTTTCGTGGTGGTGTGGATGTCTGTTTGTGTAGGGAAGGAAAGAAAGGGGCATAAAGAAACGAGAGAGGTGAATCACCATTGGCAAAGGTTCCCTAATGCCGTCGCCACTTTCCAAACATCAAGTTCATGGGCTACCTACAGTCAGTCCTGTGGAAAATTCCTCCGAGGTGCCTCTGGAGCAGAAAGCAAGTTCCCACTCCAGCATTTATACAGATTCATACTGGATTTGTGTCTCAGTCTCATGAGTGCGGAAATCCTAAAGCCGGTATGGTCCTCCAGCTGGGGCGTATCTTCTTCTCTTTCTGCTCCGAGTACAGCAGAGTCAGATCATCAAGGTCTTTAGACCCTACTTATATAGTCCAGGCATTAGGAGGACTTCCGTTAAGGAGAAATGTCCATGACTTGGTTGGACAGTCTCTCTGTCTCTGGCCCACTACGACTGCCTCCACCTGAGTAAAGGCCCCAGACCACTAGAGGGGGTTCAGTCTGAGAAACTCTGGTGTAGTCTTATACCATATGTTGCTTTGCATATAGAAAAACTAAAAACTGAGTTTATTATGAACACAGTTAAAGGAAAACAGGAACCTGACTTGAAAACAGCCATTATATTGGGCGAACAACCGACCACAAGAGCCTCCTTCATGCACGCCAGTTCCTGGTAGACTGCACACCATGTGGACATCACCACAGTACAGTACGGTACTGAGACGGTCAATACATGCGGCCACACGACTTTCCTCCCTTAGTCCGTTCCTGTTCGGTGAACGCTTTTCACAAGCGGAGGCATGGATTTGGAAGGGCCACTAAATCGGACACACCACCATCAGTCTGTCAGAAACGCCAGGCACTGGACCTGCACACCGGTGTGTAACAGCCCACTTTCAGCCCTTCTGACAGCTTATTGTTCTGGTGGCCACACAGTTGTCACAACATTGAAATGTAATTCCTCAGATCCTGTGACCTGTTTATCTGACAATAGGTCTAACCAAAAGGCGCCGTATGGGGCGGGGAACGGTGGGGGAACGTATCGGGTCATTTCCCTAACAGCGGCCCAATAAAATAATTAGAGCATTAGCTCCACGTTTGTGGAGGGTTGAGAAGGGGCAAGCAAGACGCCCTACAGAGAGTGTCGCGTTGAGCACCAATGCTTAGCTAGTCGCTTAGCTAGCAACTTGTTAGCTTTGCGATTTAACTTCATTGTGATGTAACCTTATGCAAGTATATAGTCATGGTGTAAGGAGAGCTCCAGCTGAGGAGGAACGGGCATGACGCGCTGACCCTGCTGACTTGGTTGGAGAGTCTTTCTGCACCAATGCTTAGCTAGCCATGATATTCACACGCTTATATGTCTCATCATGGAGCTGTAGAGGTTCCTAATGGTGTCCTGTGATAATCCATCCCATGCAGCTTGAACATCCTCACACAGTTCCTGCAGATGGTGCGGTAGGGGTGGAGGTGGAGGGACTGCATGCACCTTCTGGACGACATACAGGTGTAGAAGCAAACCGTGCAAAGTGCTTACATGGGGAAGGACAGGGCACGCGTTTGGGATTCAGCCGCTCCATACACGGATTGTTGGGCGTCTCCACCACACCAATGAGAGTCCTTGGGCAAGACTCGTCACTGAAGATGACCTGCTGCCGTTCTGAGTCACTCCATGACAGTCTGGTACGACACCACTGCAGTCTTTGGTGACGGTGACGTGGTGTTAAGGACAGTCGTGGTAACGGTCTGCATGCATGTAGTCCTGGATGACTCATGGAGGACATCACTGCTCACTGAATGTCCCACCGTGTATGGAACAAGCCTGCAATGTTTGTACTCACACTGTACAAATACACTCAGTCCGTCTGACATGAGGTGACATCCCTGCTCACATTGCACGTGAAACGTAGCCCATACAGACAGCTCAGCTCCGTCTACAGATAATTTCCAATACAGCTGTTTCATCCGAAACAACACGCTGCACGTCCGAGTACTGAGCCCACACACTGCTGGCCAAATCTCCCACATGACCCCAGCCCTAGGATTGTGCCCACCAGGATAAGTGCCCACTGGCAACCACAGGATATGTCTCATACACAGCCATGTGGGATCCTGCCCATGTGGGGACACAATTTCCATACCAGAGGACGCTGCCTACAGGACACAGCCCACAGGTAGAAGCCCACAGGACACTGCAACAGTGCACTACATGGGAAGGAGCAGGGCTGCGTTTGGGATTCAGCCGCTGGCATACCAACTGTCTGGGTATCTATGCTGAACACATACCTAATACACCAGTCACTTGGGCAAGACTCCTGCAGTGCTACAACGATCCCCACCCTGTAAATCTTTTAACCTGGTAAGTTGCTCTGGATATGAGTGTCAGCTAAATGCCATTATGGTAACGGTACTGTGACAGAGAGGAGAGGTAGACCATAAAGCCCTCATTGGTCTACTAAGCACAAAAAGAGGCCACTCAGCATCACTCAGCTTAAGCTTACAGACCTACAGTCCCCTGAGACAGATTAAACCCAGTCCCGGGGTAGATGTACAGTTGGTAGACGATAGCTCCAAACTGCTGCAGCATCAGTGCAGTGTTGGTCCTAGTCCTTCATGCAGTGGTCACATCAAGCCTGACCTTTACGGTACACTGTAAGGGTGGCTGCCCCACAGCCGCTGCCCAAGGACGCTGCCTACAGGATGCCTTCCCACAGGATCATTATGGGATTACAGACACACTGCCCCACAGGAAACTGCCCACAGTATGCTGCGCCACTAGGACACAGCCCACAGGTTTAACACTTCCCATAGAACGCCTGCCCACAGGTTACTCTGCGCCCAGCTCAGAGACTCTAGCCCTAATCCATGAATAATGGCTATAGTGCGCCACAGGACACTGCCCACAGGACGCTGCAGGTCTGGATAGTTAATGTTGGTTGACTATTCTCTGAGATGTCCAGCAGCACTGCTGTCTGATCCACTCAACACATACACTAACACACCACCACGCCAGTATCACTGCAGTGCCAAGAAACGATCCACCACCCACGCAATACCTGCTCTGTGGTGGTCCTGTGGGGGTCCTGACCATTGCAGAACGCAGTGGGTTAGTAAAGCATGCAGAGAAACTGATAGACTACACACAGTGTTCTACCACACCGTTCAGAATTCAACAGCACTGCATTCCTTCCCTGCTTACAGACCTTTGTTTCCCCTGAGACAGATTAAACCCAGAGCCTGGAGGAGCGTACAGTTGGTAGTGTGGCCGGCCAAACTGACAAAATCGTGGTAGTGTTGGCCAGTTTAGCATGCAGTAACCTACATCAGCCCTGAGCTTTACGGTAAAGTAAGGGTTAGGCTCATTACACAGCCGCTGCTAAGAAGGAGCGCTAACAGCCATGCCTCAAATGGTCATTATGGGATTACAGACACACAGCAACCCTCTAAACTCCAAGTACGTTGCGCGATTTCTACAGAAATATCTAAGCGGTTTAAACTGCATGAACGCCTTTTCTGCGCAGTGTTACTCTGCGTTCAGCTCAGAGCTCACCCTATTAGCCGCTAATCCATGAATAATGGCTATAGTGCGCCCCTTGTTTCTCGAAAAGCATCCAACATGCATCCATGGTTACGCGGTTCTTTAGTTTCGCACTGGAGCTGGAGGCGGATGTAGCTAACGACTAATCGACACACCACACCAATTAGTATTGTGCAAACAGCATGCCTAGGTCACTTGGCCCAAAGCAAATAGAGGTATGAAGTGGCCTCAGACAGGCTTTCGACGTTGGGAAACGTTAATGTTTGGTCATCTAGAACGACGCTTTTTGACAAAGTTGAGCTGAAACAACAGCCTGCCCAAAATCTCCCAGTTTGGGGAAAGTCACTGGAGAAAGCCAAGGCCGACTTTCAGATATACGCTGTAAAGGAGTCATTAAGGCTGCCGGAAAACCACCCTGGCCTGTCTGGAGCGTCATTTCCTACAAGGGTCTGAGCTGCTGCCATCAAGCCCGCTTTTCAGGACACCCGCCAACATGACCAAATGTCTCAAAGGGTCTTTTGTTTCTACAGAGGTCGGCTTGTTGAACGCAAGCAGTCATCCAGTTGTGCAGTTTTCCTGAACATCAAGAGGCTCTGGTGAAGCTTTTCCAGCTGATTCCTGGTGTTGGTGGAACCTGCCAGCGGAGCCTCTGCCAGGTTTATGCTTTGTGACGAGGCTGTAGCTGCTGCTGTAACAAATCTTGCCAGCTGTTCGGATCTCATCTGCAGATCTAATTTCCTCCTGAGGAATAATAAATTTGAGGAAGGGCAGTAATAAAGTTTGTCTGGTTATGAGGGTGAGTGTAACGTCCCCAGATTCCCACAGATATGGATGGTCAGATCAGCGGGACACATTTAATAAGCATAACAACACTACTAACTAGGACGTGTCTGCAGATTCATACCGGATTATAATCACTCCACAGTTATTACCGTCAGACTGTAAACACTACACACGCTGCAGATTCATACCGGATTATAATCCCTCCACAGTTATTACCGTCAGACTGTAAACACTACACACGCTGCAGATTCATACTGGGTTATAATCCCTCCACAGTTATTACCGTCAGACTGTAAACACTACACACGCTGCAGATTCATACTGGATTATAATCACTCCACAGTTATTACCGTCAGACTGTAAACGCCACACACGCTGCAGATTCATACCGGATTATAATCCCTCCACAGTTATTACCGTCAGACTGTAAACGCTACACACGCTGCAGATTCATACTGGATTATAATCCCTCCACAGTTATTACTGTCAGACTGTAAACGCTACACACGCTACAGATTCATACCGGATTATAATCCCTCCACAGTTATTACTGTCAGACTGTAAACACCACACACGCTGCAGATTCATACCGGATTATAATCCCTCCACAGTTATTACTGTCAGACTGTAAACACCACACACGCTGCAGATTCATACCGGATTATAATCCCTCCACAGTTATTACCGTCAGACTGTAAACACTACACACGCTGCAGATTCATACCGGATTATAATCACTCCACAGTTATTACCGTCAGACTGTAAACACTACACACGCTGCAGATTCATACCGGATTATAATCACTCCACAGTTATTACCGTCAGACTGTAAACACTACACACGCTGCAGATTCATACTGGATTAAGATCAGGGATTCTACTTTGCTGGGATAAAATAATCCATCTCCTCTAGGTCTGATGATCATGTTCCATCATGAAACCCAAATGCATAAGAAGGTAAATGAGAAAACTGGCTCTAAATCAGAACTTTCGCTCATAAATAGCTGTGACAGCGTCTTGCTCTCGCTCTCTCCTCCGTCTGCTTATTCCATGAATGCACATTTATGCTTCTCCAGGGACGTGGACTGTAGGAAAGCTCAGAGTCGCACTCGCTGCCAAAGAAAACAGACCTGGATAAGCCCGAGCATTAGCTAAACGCTCGCGCAGAAGAAAAGAAAACCCTTCAGAAGCTCTAATAACATACACAGGCTTGACACCGACTGGGCCCGGCGCGAGTGGACACCGTGGCCTGCTCCCCACTGGGCCACAGATCGCAAATATTCCAGCCTTGTTTGGTTATGGCACCGAATGGGTATGCATCATCACATCTGTATGGGTCTGGATGAAGGTGGGAACAGTAAAGTGTTTGCAGGGTCATTTCTGGACCTGGTGCCGTTTCTTTCTCTAGACTGATTAACCACATAACAGGGCCACCTCCATTAGCACAGCCCTGAAGGAACAGCTAGTGAATGGGTTTAATGGCAGGAAACCGCCTGAGTGCATAAATATCAGCTCTGGATCTGGGATCCGCTCACCACGTCTGTTCACTGTGTTCCCGTCTATCAAAACATGCAGGGCAAAAGCTGATCCTGGTCTTTGTAGAAATGTTGAAACATAAAAAAAACATCTTGAATATATATATATATATAATAGAATATATATTTTTATACAACTTATAGAAACTGCAATAAAAACGAACTGCAGTGTAATAAAAATAAATAGAAATAGAAATAAAATGCTACACTAAAAATAATTAAACTCATCATTTACACCAGCACATGTGTGACATGTGACAACAAACCGTTCATCAACCATTCATTCGTTTGTGTCTCCACCAAGACTAAAGCGGGACTCGTCACTGAAGATGACCCGCTGCCATTCTGAGTCATTCCATTACAGTCTGGTACTACACCACTGCAGTCTTTGGTGATGTTAACGTGGTGTTAAGGACAGTTGTCGTAACGCTGCAGCCCTCTGCCACCAAGACCATGGTGCTGCACCATCACTGCTCGCTGGATGTCCGCAGTCATGGCTGTTGGGTCACTCCGCACATGATGGACAATCTGCCGGTTCTCCCTCTCTGTGGTTCATGTAGGTCTCCCAGATCCTTCATCTCGCTGGGGTGTGCCTTTGTCTATCCTCTACCGCTACAGGGTGCTATGATAGTGTCCGCGTAACTGGTATGGCATGCGATACGTTGGTAAGACCATCACGCTTCCCGGAACCTACAGTGTCACTCCTCTCCACCTCTTTCGAGCTCTTCTCTGAGGAATACCCCAGGGACTCTGCTCAGACTTTGTGAGTCACTGAGGTGGCTGACCTCGAGGTCAGGGCTATGGCGTGTCCCGCTACAAGATTGCAGGGGCCAAGATGCATGAAGTCACACGGGAGGCACTGCGGCTGCAGTAGGAGAACCTTGCCGGTGTACCTGGGGAGCCATCACATACGGTCACCCTACATGCGATATGTGCAGGACATCCTCCGACCACGTGTTGCATGATAATGCATCCCAGCAAAGGTTTCCCAGGAATGTCTGCACCTGGTTGCCTGCCTGGTCGCCGGAGTTATTGCCAAACCAGCATTTATGAGACGAGCTGAGATGCCAGCTTTGGCTAGCATCTCATTTTTGGCCCAGCTGGACCACAGTGGTTTACTTTAACCCCACCCAGGCCTGGGTCATCAAGTGTCTCCACCCAGACGGGATTTACTAAGGCTCATAGCATGCATGTCAACAGACTCCTCATTATGGACGTAACCTCGGCTACTTTTATGCCATTTGTGTCCGGAATGGGATTTGGTTTGAAAGCGGAATGCTCGTCGTAGTGTTCTGGATGAGGATTTTTTTTTTTTTTGTCGGGATATATGGCTTGTTTTCAGGGAAAGATCAAGCTGATAAACAACAAAGGCAGCTTGTTGAGGCCTGTTTGCCTTGTCTCGGGAAGCTGAGCTTGAGGGAATACTCCAGCATTGTCAACCTAATCTCTGTGGGCTCCCACCTCAGCATGATGCCATTCATAATCAGCGGTGGAAACAGGCCGACGTGAGGCGAAGGGTTAGCTGAATGCACCCGAACTTCAAACTACAGCCTGTTCAGCCATTAGAGCCTGTTCACGTTTCCGTACGAGGTGTATCGGGATCGTCATCATTGGGAAAACGTCGCAGCAGTTTTTTCCATGGACGACGTCATTCGTCTGGGGGACTAAGTACCAGAGACGGGCAGGTTTGACATGAGCTATAGGCTTTTCCTTGACCATGAAGCTAAATTGTCATGGCACACTACCCAAAGGTTGGCTACGGTTAGCTGTTAGCTGTCGACCATGTTATGTGATTTAACTTTTGACCGTTAAAATATTCAGTGTATTTTATTTATGAAAATGAAGGGGGGAGGGGTGGGACTTGCCGTTTCTATCTGGAAGCTTTCACTGACACATAACAACAACGCTTCTGAACCCTTCCAGATAGAAATGTCGGATTGCCGCAAAACTCAGCCTGCCATTATGCACCAGGCAGCTATGTAAATGATTACAGGTGTGGTACGGTAACTCCGGACGGTCCACATAGGCCACCAGTACAGAGGATCGTTTGATCTGCCGGGCGCCTGATGCATTGCTGAATTATTGTCCCCGCCTCATTGAAAAGCTTGCTTGACTTGCTGGCGTGTTTGTGGTTGGTTCCCAACTGAAAGTGGAATTCACTCGCAGGGGGAGTTTTTCTGTGGTTCTGTTGTTCAGGAAACGTCTATGCCTTTCAGCTAGTGATGTTTTTAAACATGCTCCATGTTCCAGAAGTTATCAACCAAGACAGTACCGAGCCCAAAAGGGGTCGAGACCAAGAGGACACTGCTAGTTTTTGGCCTTGAGACCGCTCGTAAGTAGTACAACACGGAATAGCACAGGCTCCATTTGGCTTTTTTGGTTTTCCATATTCAAACCTGTTACCTGGTGCTGTTTTTGGTGTCACCTTTATCATGGTTCCAGACGAGCTGAGCCCGTACGAATTGGTCAGAGAGAATCATCGAGAGAGAGAAGCTGCTTGACCATCCTGAACACATATGCTAATACTAACCATCAGGTTAGCATAGCTGTGGTTGGTGTAGCTCAGCAGATAACACCACTACCCGCCAGGGATTCACCACCACATGTGGGTGACTATGTTGTGCTACACCAATAAGAGTCCCTGGGCAAGACTCCTAACACTACACGGGCCTACCTTGTAAGTTGCTTTGGATAAGAGCGCCAGCTAAATGCTGTGAATGTAAATGTAGCTGCTAGCATCGTCAGAGCTATCTCACCATCGGAAATCCGCATTTCCCAAACTTTCCCACTGGTATCAGTTTCACCGAGCACACTTCCTCTCCTTCACAGCAGCCCCATGTGGAAATGATGATCAGCTGTATTGAAGGGATACTGTATTTGAAGTGGGAGTTGAAATAGCTGGTTCTAAAAGTGAGTCGAGTCAGGCTTGACCACACGGTGTACATATGGCTTAACATTTGGCTAACATTAGCCATCAACACTAAATGAATGCACACTGCTCAAACATAACCATAGTACATTCAGCGGCTCTGTGAGTTTCAGTGGTTAACCACTTTGTGGCTGAGCTGTTGTCGCCTGAACGCTTTTGTCTCTCAGATATAGCAGCTGACTGGGGCAAAGCTAGCAGGACAGACTGACGTGGTTGAAGTAGCATCCTGTCACTGAGCCCTTCAGTGTGACTTGCTCTACTGCCAGTGTTTGTCTAGGGAGATTGATATAGACTGGCTATAGACTTGATGTTATGCATCTGTCGGTAATGGGTGTGGATGATACCCATCCTGAGCTCAACATTTTAGTCAGGTGTCCACATACTTTTGGCCATGTAGCATGATTGTGCTTTCAGGCATGTTCTCTCTTAGAGACGTCATTTCCGGTTACTATCGAGGCAACCGCATCCTGTGACCGCTGGTGACAGACTAGGGCGGTGTTTCTCCACCCTGGTCCTAGAGGCAGCCTGACCAGCACATTTTAGTGCTCTCCCTGCTCCCAACAATCCCAATTCAACGTATCGGCTCATTAGCAAGTCCTTTCAGAGCCGCAGGGTGTGTGTTACGGCTGGGTATCCGTTAAGACGTGCGGGGCAGAGTGCCAACACAGTCTAGGCAGCAGTAAACGAGCTGTCATCTCTGACTGTACATCTAGAATGGGGACCAGCACCTAACGCTAGCACACCAGCACCATCTCAGTGTCACTGCAGTGCTGAGAATGATCCACCACCCACATAGTACCTGCTCTGTGGTGGTCCTGTGGGGGTCCTGACCTTTGAAGAACAGGGTAATACAGTATACAGAGAAACAGATGGAGTACATCAATATGGGGTTAAGGTCAGGCGAGTTTGCTGGCCAGGGATACCATGGTCCTTAAACCAGGTACTGGTAGCATTGGCACTGTGTGCAGGTGCCAAGTCCTGCTGGAAAATGAAATCTGTATCTCCATAAAGTCGGTCAGCAGCAGGAAGCGTGAAGTGCTCTAAGACCTCCTGGTAGACGGCTGCGTTGACCTTGGACCTCAGAAAACACAGTGGACCAACACCAGCAGATGACCTGGCACCCCAAACCATCACTGACTGTGGAGACTTCACACTGGACCTCAGGCAGCGTGCGTTCTGTGCCTCGCCTCTCTTCCTCCAGACTTGATTTCCAAAGGAAACACAAAATTGACTTTCACCAGGGAACAGAACTCTGGACCACTCAGCAGCGGACCAGTCCTGTTTGTCTTTGGCCCAGGCGAGACGCTTCTGACGCTGTCTCCTGTTCAAGAGTGGCGGGACACGAGGACTGCGACAGCTGAAGTCCATGTCCTGCATACGTCTGTGTGTGGTGGTTCTGGAAGCGCTGACTCCAGCTGCAGTCCACTCTTTGTGAATCTCCCCCATATTTTTGAATGGGTTTGGTTCCACACTCCTCTCCAGGGTGCGGTTATCCCTATGGCTTGTACACTTTTTTCTACCACACCTATTCCCTCCCTTCATCTCTCTACTAATGTGCTTGGACACAGAGCTCTGTGAACAGCCAGCCAGCAATGACCTTCTGTGTCTTGCCCTCCTTGTGCAAGGTGTCAATGGTCGTCTTTGGACAAGTCAGCAGTCTTCCCATGATTGTGTAGCCTACAGAACTAGACTGAGAGACCATCTAAAGGCCTTTGCAGGTGTTTTGAGTTAATTAGCTGATTAGAGTGTGGCACCAGGTGTCTCAATATTGAACCTTTTCACAATATATTAATTTTCTGAGATATTGAATTTGGGGTTTTCGTTAGTTGTCAGTTATAATCATCAACATTAAAAGAAATAAACACTTGAATTATATCAATATGTGTGTAATTAATGAATATAATTCATTATATTCACTTTTTGAGTGGAATTACTGAAATAAATCAGCTTTTTCGTAATCATTTTATGACCAGCACCTGTATATGATGAATACTGGTTAAAGCATACAGTTCCTCTCATCAGTGCTTAATACTGGAGACAGCGATTTCAGGTTCAGGTTCATGTTAACCCTGGAAATAATCTCATTAACTGACTGAAAATATGCGGTAAATACTTTCCGGTTCAGCTTATTTTGTCCAGTATTTCCAAAACGCACTGCCTAATAAATGGAAAGTTCTCTCCTTAGGCTCAAAATTAGGCAAACGCCCAATGTGAATAATCACGATTAATGATTTCACTCGTTTCACAGCTCGAATGTCTATAAAAGCGGCTTCCACAGCCCTCCAGCTTTTCTCAGAAGTCCAAAAACACCAACAGATTTCTCCCAGCAAATGGGCTTAGCCTCTGCTTTATGAGTCTGGCTAATGCTCAGGCTGCTGGGGAGCTGCAGCGCTGCCAAACCCCACAGGAGCCCAGCTCGACATGACCTGACCTGCCGGCAAACTGAGTGAGGAAGAGCTCCAGGCTGGAGCGTGCCCTCAAAAACAACTTACGACATGCCTTCCTGGTGCTGTGCTTTATTGCACCGCATTTCTAACGCTCAGCTACGTCCCTACAGTCGAGCTGATCACCGTGATGTTGGAGCTGCACGTTTGGAAAAGAAAGCAGAGTGTTTGGTTGAGGGGTTCGGCTGTATTGCACACGTAGAAGGAATCCTAACTAGTCTCGGGGTGTGTAGTCCAACCGGTCAGCCATAACAATAAAACCACCTCGGTGTATCGACACTCTTTATCCACCATCCAAGAGCATCCCGCACATTTAAATCGAGGATAGGTCTGGCGATGGCGCTGACCACAGTGCCTCCACACACAGATGGTTGTCTCCACCAATAGACCCCTGTCTGAGTTACTCCATGACAATCTGGCATGGCACCAGTGCAGTCTTTGGTGGTGCTGGCACTAGCAGGATGACTCATGGAGGGCATCACTACTCGATGAGCCTCCGCAGTCTAGCTGTTGGTTCACTCCGTGCTAAAGGGGGAACTCCAACAGGGTGCTATGGTTGTATCCGTGGCTCGGTGGTAGTCCAGCTTGGTATGATGTGTGTTTCAAAGCTTCCCGTAGGTAACACTACATTTACATTAGCCATGGTTAAGTGACAAGTAGGAAGCCACGCGGTGCCAGAGCAGCAAGTGGCTTGGGGCGACGTAAGCAACTTGTCAAGTCAAGTGAGGTCAGATTAATTATATAGCACCTTTTCCAACAGATGTTTCATAAAGCAGCTTTACAGAGAATCCGGGTCCATGCCCTCAATGAGGAAGCAAAAGGCGACAGTGGCAAAGAGACACTCCCTGAGACACACGTGTCGTGTGATCGCAGGGTAAGGAACTTTGTATGATGTACTGTGGTGTGTACTAGCCTGCCGAACTCACAGTATCAAGATTAGCACATAGGACGTATATACTGTGTAAGTATAGGGTGTAGTATTAGGGTGGTGTCAGGCAACCAGGGCCGATGGCAGACCGATCAGAGACAGGCAGAGGTCAAAACCAGGGTAGACAGGCAGCAAGGTAGACAAGTTGGGAGGGCTAGGCAAGAGGAGGGACGAATGAATGATGAGAGGTCAAGAGTCAGAGAGAGATCAAACAGGGAAAAGCCGACAAGGCCTTTAAGTTGGGGCTAATGAGTGACAGCTGCTAGAACTTTGGAGACCTAGAGCTGAGCTGGTTGGTCAACTGGGGACATGTGGGGGTGACATCATCGTGCAATGCCCTTTGGGGAAGTTGAGTCAGGAGGAGCCGGGGAAACGCAGAAGCATGACAGGTGGCCATGTGTCCAGTTTAAGGCCGGACAGTCCGTGTTTCCATGCCTCGCATTTCATCATGACTCGCCTAGCGGCTAACAGGTCAGCCTTCTGAATGCTAGCTAGTTAGCAAGCTCCCGTGTAAAGCAGTCATGTTGTGTTATATAAATTAGGTTATGATATCAACTCTGTTCTAGTGTCGCGTCTGACCCCGCCCCCTTGACGATGTCCTCCTATTTGGGGTTATAAAAATTACAAGTACACGACTGAGACCCGATCAGAGCAGTCATCTCCAAGTTCTTGCTCTGCCTATGAGCCCAAACCTTCTTAGCTTCAGAGCATGTACTCTGAACCGGATCACTGACCAGCATTCTGCAGAACGTGCTCAAGTTCACCAGGCCTGTGTGCAAGCACACACACAAAAAGCTTACTGGTTAAATGTTTGCGTTGGCTCTTACACAGTAGACCATGTCCAAGAGCTAATCTGTGCCTGAAGTGTTATCAGCCCTATTTGATAATCAAAGTGATTACCTAGGAAATCATTACACAGCTTAGAGAACCATCTTGAACACCTTCTCTAGCACTGAAGATATGGTCAGTGCCATACGGGTAACACTAAGGACTCTTAGAATCGCTATTATGTCACCAGAGCCATCAGAAAACAATCAGAATACGTTAGCCACGTGGCCAAGCTGTTTAAAAGGCCTAGAACCTAAACTTTATTAATGACGTATAAGAACAGCTAGTAGGAAAAGGTAAGGTGACAGTGCTAATACTGTCAGTGCTAGTAACTGATTTAGCTAGTGATCATGTTAGCTAAAGTTACCCTGGTAAAAAGCTAGCTAAGCTATCGTCTCTTCAAACACAGAATGTAGTAGAGCTGATTTTAAACAATACAGATACTGATCAGTTGAAATGGTCATTTAAAAGTTTGCTACCTCTGTTTGGTGCTAGCTAACGCCCCATATCAGAATCGCTAGCTAGCTAACTAGCTAGCTAAAATACACTCATTGTCAACAAAACAAGTAGCTGCACCCAGAAGGAAGTGTCGGATTGTAACGATATGTGGAAGGAAGGTAACGGTGCCTCCACACAAGGATTCGTTGAGTGTCTCCATCAACACAAAAGCGGGACTCGTCACTGAAGATGACCCGCTGCCATTCTGAGTCACTCCGTGGCAGTCTGACAGGTCGTTGGGTCACACGTCGGTCGGTTCTCCATCTCTGCGGTCTGTATAGGTCTCCCAGATCCTTCATGTTCCAGGTGGGTGGCTTTTTCTATCCAACTGCCACTAACATCGTGCTATGGTAGCATCCGCACGACTGGTATGGCTGCAGTGATGCGTATTTCTCCCATCCATCCTGATATTATGGACACAGGAATGTAATATGGACTCCGGAAACCTGTGCAAGCATAACCCATTCGGGTTCACAGAGTAAAGACATAGAGTGTATAACCATAACCCCAGTGGAAGCTTCGCTATGCTGAAACATCTGAACATCTGCTACATTTAAGGTGGTCTTTAGGAAATGCTATCTACTCTAAGAGAATAGGGGCGTAACTCATTCTAGACATAATATTATGGATCGGCACTTATCTGATGGTGGAGTCATGGGGGTTCCTGTGATCTCCCTGAATGTTATACACACCTGGTGAGACCGAGAACAGTGTCAGGTTTTTGACTGTTGTTGACGTTTTGTTCTTTGACAGTCCGAATTCTGTAGGCATGGCTAAGCTCGTAAGCTAAGGTCCTCTGACTCTGGTCTCCTGGCTTTTCCTAGGTTCAGGCTTTCCTCTGTGGATGGCAGGTCGTTCAGTGTTGCTGCCCCCCCACACTCTGGAACTCCCTACCTTCATCTATTTGCACTTCTCTCTCTCTTTCCATCTTCAAAGCTCACTTAAAGATTCACTTTTTTATTCTTCATGGTTATTTTTGTTGTTTGTTTGTTTTTTGAGATTGTAAAGCATAACCTATTATTATTATTATTATTATTATTATTATTATTATTATTATTATCGGTATCAATATTATTATTATTATATTGTTGTTATTATTATTATTACTATTAATGATATTATTATTAATATTAATTATTTTATTTATCTATTTATTATTATTATTATTATTATTATTATTATTATTATTATTATTATATCTTGTCAAGTAAAATTTTACACTGTTGTATATGAAATTGAATATCATTATCACTCCATCATAGACAACTGCCTGGTCTTACTCCACCTCCACCCCTACCGCACCACCTGCAGGAACCGTGTGAGGATGTTCAAGCTGCATGGGATGGATTATCACAGGACACCATTAGGAACCTCTACAGCTCCATACCGAGACGTCTGGCGTGTTGGGTTAGCAAACACGGCGGCTCGACACCATACTGAGAGACAGACTTCTGTATGTGTAGCTCAATAAATATTGATCATATCAGTCTAAATTTATCACCAGTTATTGATCCTGGTCACCTTTATCCTCCTTCCCAACAGCACCGCACTCCCACACCTCCTTCTGGGTGCACCAAAGACCACCCATGTCTACATGGAACAAACTGAAACTGTGGAAATTGTCACCTGGGCTCATGCTTTTTGGACCCTTACCCTAATTATCCCCCATACCAAACGGACCCTTCTAGGAGTTCACATACAAGGACACTTAAGACTGGATCACTTTCACATCCAGTGATGAATGAAAAACTCTCCACTGCGTGTTTTATTGAGTCCTCTTTATCTTTTAGTTGGATTTATTTATTATTATTATTATTTATTTCCAGATTTATGTAGATGTTCAGACAGTTCTGAAGGGCTTGCATAGGCAACGTTTCCACTCCAGTAATGTTGCTAGGCCGAATGCACGCACACCAGTGCCACAAGCGCTACCATTCCACGACCACAGCAGCGTAACAAATGTATTTAATTGGTACATCGCCCAGGCACATTTACAGCACCAGGAGATATATCTTTGTATAGAGTTGGAAAACCGGCTCCGTCACAGTCCTACCATCCTCACCCTAACACTTATCACCTGCCAACTAACACCATGCACCAACACCGCCCCCAACTCCCTTCCCCCACCTCCCTTCCCTCACCTAATGAGGGTGTAACTTGGTAAACGGTGCTACAAACTGACCCTTAGAGGAAGTGTGGGACTCCAGTGAGAACCTAGAGGCTCATTGAGTTCATTCTTTTCTCAGCTTCTGTTGAACTTTCTAAGAAATGCGGTCTCACTGGTCGGATCGAGTCGGAGAAAGTGTTAGCTTACTATAAATCCTTTAAGCCTCCAACAAATTTTCTTTTCTCTGTTTTCAGGGCATGGCATGAGCAGGTGAAAATGTCTTTGTAGCTTGTGCAAACACTTTCAAGGTGGATAGTGAGCCCATGTCCAAATATTGGGCCCTTTTCCAAAGAGGGTAATTAGTTTGTTTCACAGGTGTACATGATCAAAGAACCATTACATCATCCATATTTACCGTCCTGTACAAGACCAGCCTTCATTCAATTCATTAAGTAGTTATTAGTTTCTCAGGAAATCTGAGAAGATTAGATATTAGATGATCCGTTACTATGAGGAAGTTGTTACAGGACTTACCAAAATAATAATTAAATTATTAAAAGATAGAGAGATAATACAGAGAGTCCACGTAACAGCAACTAGCAGGGCAACATAAAAAAATTGTGATTTCATCTTTCAGTGAGAAGAGATCAGGCTCTACTCGGACCTGAAATATGCACCTACACTGTGAGAAGACAGCTCAACGCTGTGCAGCTGTATAGACTAGGAAGAAGAGAATCACTAAATCGCGCAAATAAGCTGATTGTGTCCTCTGGATAATGGACAGACCATTCCAGAGTCCGGGCCTCAACTTCACCGAATATGCCTGGGATTACTTGGAACGTGAGAAGCAGAACATTTCTAAGACTGACCTTAGGAAGCACGGGCGAAAATACCCTTGTAGATTCCCTTGGAAAACTGAAAGGAACTATTCGGAGGGCAGTTAACACAATGGCCCGACCAGTCCAGGCCTGGACATGTCTGGGATTACTGGATCATGAGAAGCAGAACCTAAAAACTATGATATTATATTTTGGGAAGTACATCAATGAAGAGAGACTTCCACAGTACTGTACGGAGCCACGTAATAACATTTACCCAGTGGAGTAGAACATCAATCCAGTATGGGTCGCAAAAATTTGACAGGTTGAAGTCCATGGGCTTTACACTACGGTCCCTTCCACATGCATCCGGATGTTGGTGTGGGTGGAGACAGTTTGGAAAATTTCGCCATTCACACGGAGATGACTCCAAAAATGATTTACACATGCCATAGCAGGTTGGGATGATTATACCTCATTAAGAAAAGAAGAAAACGAGTGTGTGTGTTGCCAAGAGGTGTGAAACCTCAGTGCGAAAATCAACATGCCTGTTCAAACGCTGTAACCATCTCTGTCCACGTACTTCCAAGTCAGAATAGCGTACTTACAAAGACTGAGACTAAAGAGGCACTATGGTGGATGGCAGAGTTCTGTGGGGCTACACTGCCCACCATGATGTCCAGTGGTACTTCTCTGTTTAGTCCAAGGGGACTCATTTATTTGGACTGACCAAGGAAGTACAAGTTCTGCTTAACAAAGCAGTGTGTAAGACTGAGGGGGGTGGTATATACAAGTGTACAAGCCCACTGGACCAAAGATGTGCCCCCGTGTAATACCTCCACCAATAACAACTCTGATTAGATTGGGCATGGATTGGACGAGTTTCAATGTTCAGCTACTCCTGCATCCAAGAATTGGTGAGTTGGGTCAGATTTGGTGGATACCTTCCCTGGAAGGAGAGTTTCCTGTAGACTGGGATTTTAGCCACTGCTGGTAGACCCGTACGCTTCCATACACCAGCTACTTCCTTCACACTATGGTCTTTGGCCACGCCCACATGATCAGTCACTCCTTTTAGCCAATCGTTAACATCTGGAGCCATTTTCCACACATGGAACGAGACATTCCCAATCTACAGATGCCATTCTCAACTCAGGCTGCTCTATGAGGCGTTACAGCATCAGCCTGGCAGAGCTTTGATATACTACCAGGGTTCCTTCATGATGGCAACAGTCAGCAGTAGGACGGATCTCGTGCAGAACCAGTTTGCTCGGATTTCTCTGTGATCAGCGTTTTCGGTGACTTGAAACCTCTGAATTCAAGTAGCCCTTGTGTGGTCAAGGTCACCCTCGTTTAAGGGACTCTGGGTCTAACAGAACGTCCAACTCAGGAAACCTCTGAGGATGGTGAGGCGTTTTCAACTGGCACTGTCTATGAATCCTGAATCACTCTCGCCCTACAGTTATACACAGCCCCACCATCCTCGTGCAGCGCCATCTGCAGTAGCCGGAAGTTACTACCACCTTAAACACGCAGGGTGTTACATGTTGGAACATTACTATGAGGATTTGATTGTATACAGCCGCGGGAGCGGTAGTAAAATCGGGTGGTTAGTTCTGGATCACACACTGAAAGCCTGGCAGAGCTTTGATGTACTATCAGGGTTCTTTCATCTTCACAGCAGTCAGCCGTTGGACGGATCTCTCACAGAACTGGTTTGATCAAATTACTCTGGGATCAGCGTTTTTCGGTGATTTCAAACTTCTGAACTCAAGTAGCCGTTTCGTAAGGAGGGTCATTTCAGGAACTCGGAGTCTAGCGGAACGTCCAACTCAGGAGAACTGATGCGGAGGTGTTTTCTCCTGGCACTGTACTGGAGGTGTCGTGAATGAAGGGTCATGGCGTGGTACGCAGCCATGTAGCTACAGCGGACGTAGCAGAGGATACAGCGATGCTGCTTCACAACCCAAACATCTTCAAACCACTGTGGATAGCCGGCTGAGCTCAAGGATTTACACCAGGCTGTGAGTAGTCATGGTAGGCTTCTTGGTCAGCACACTCAGCTCTTTGACTCACTCACTAGCTCTGTCGCTAGTCTAGCTCAACAACAGACCATTCACAGCTGTCACAGTATCCTCAAACCTTCATGAGATTTTCTCATCAGTTGCTCAGATATCTGTCAATCATGCTACTGAGCATACACTGGCCACCTCTCCTGTGACCAGCCCACTCCCAGACTGGGCTACGGCTGTTGGGTCGGTGTACGAGTAGGACACCCTACTACGGGACCCTATGGGACTTTTAGGCTGTGGTTGTACAGGGAGCTCTTTGTTCAGTTGCGCTAAGGGAATTGATCCAGGATGGTTTATTGGACCTCTTTGACATGCACCCATCAGATACAGCCACTGGTTACCATGTCAACGCCTCCACTCCACTCCCAGAGTGATGTCAGAACCCAACCCAGAGGAACCCTTGTGGAAGATGAGAGACTCCGTCGACCTCATGGGGGCCTGTATGTATGTACTGTGGGGCGGCTTGGCATGTCTCAGACTTGGCGGTCTCAAACTTCATTCCCAGGGAACGCGTGGATTCTACTCTTCCCGTTAACGTAGTGAGTGGTGCCATGCTGGGGATGGTTACGAGGTCTCTGTTGGTTCCTGTCTCGTTGTTTTGTAAAGACTCCTGTCATGTTTTTCAGCCTTGATTGACTCTGGAGCCGAGGGAAACTTCATCCAGGCCCAAATCGCCACCTAGCTCTGTCTTCCAAATGTTTCCCTCAATACTCCGTTAAGACTGTCCCCTGTAGACGGAGACCCTGTTGGGCAAGGGACCGCTCCCAAGTCACCTTACCTGTTAGAATGAGCACTGATGCGACTGAGAATGACTGAGATTTAATTCTTTACTTTGGACCGAGTGTGCTGTCACTGGGGGACTGCCCTGGTTAAGGACACATGATCCAGGAATTTCCTGGTCTGACAGAGAGGTTTTGTCTTGGTCCTCATTTTGTTTACAACATTGTTTATCAAGACCCCATGTATCAGTTGGTTCCACATCAATAGAGAGCCCTGGGGTACAAGTCCCTCCGGAATATTCCGATTTGTCTGAAGTGGATCCAGCTTTTTTGTTGGAGGAGTTCCATCGCTGTCACCCGTCCTGTCCTGCGCCCAAGCCCCGGGGTCATCCTAGTCAGTTGTCCTTGAGGCCGTCCATTGGTCGCCGACGTGAATGCCCTAGGCGACTTTCTTCGGGCACGTCTGTAAGTCTGTCGATGAGGTCATCCTGCAAGGAGGGTCCCTGTTCCAGGCCGCAGCAGGTCCAAGAGTTCAGTTTTCAGCGCAGCTTGGTCGCAGTAGTCGTCTTTGGGTTGGGGGGCGGTACTGTCACGCTTCTGGGTTTCGTTCTGCCTTCGATTTCCCAAACACTTTGTCACGTGTTCGTCTTCGCCCAATCACACCCCGTTCCCTCGGCCTATGTCCCCAGAGTATCGACCAGGGTTCTTTCTTCTTCACAACAGTCAGCCGTTGGACGGATCTCTTGCAGAACTGGTTTGATCGAATTACTCTGGGATCAGCGTTTTTCGGTGACTTTAAACTTCTGAACTCAAGTAGTCGTTTCGTAAGGAGGGTCATTTAAGGAACTCAGAGTCTAGCGGAACGTCCAACTCAGGAGAACTGAAAGGATGCAGAAGTGTTTTCTCCTGGCACTGTACTGGGGGTGTCGAGAATGAAGGGTCACAGCGTGGTAGGCAGTCATGTGTCCCCAGAGTATCGATTACTCTAGCTGTCTAACCCTAACCTTAAATGAACAAAGCCCTGAGGGTAAACTGGAGGTTCCAGAGAAAACCGGATCTGCAAACGAATTAAAAAAAGAAAGAGACATCTGGCATGTTGTTTTCTGGTATGATACTTCTCGTCAGTCTAAATTTATCATCAGTTATTTTTCCTGGCAGTCATTCCTTTGATGATAAGCATGTACCCGAGTGGCTGTTTTTGTTGTTTTCAAGACTGCTTCCTTTTTTGCTTTGTGCCATAACCAGATTTGTGACTAGATGTGTAACCTGCCAGTCTTATCTCCTGATCTTGCAGTAGTAGGCCGTTCTTGATCAAGTTAGAGATTAACCTAGGGTTTGGCAATGCCGGACCAGCTGATGGGTCCCTGTTTCTAAAGGAGCCTATGCTAAACTCGGTTCTACCCATCGGTAGGGAGAGACTAAATTAATTTTCTGCTGGACAGTTTGCTAACCAGTTGAAGATACAGACTTTCCAAATACTGAAGGATGCCACAAAGCCATTGCTGTGTCTCCGGGCACAGTCTTAAGAGTACGGTGGAGATTCCAGGAGACAGGCAGTTACTCTAGGAGAGCTGGACAAGGCTGTAGAAGGTCCTTAACCCCTCAGCAGGACCGGTATCTGCTCCTTTGTGCAAGGAGGAACAAGATGAGCACTGCCAGAGCCCTACTGCTGTGAATGTGTCTGACCAAACAATCAGAAACAGTCCTCATGAGGGCGGCCTGAGGGCCCTACGTCCTGTAGTGGGCCCTGTGCTCACTGGCCAGCACCGCAGAGCTCGATTGGCATTTTCCACAGAACACCAGAATTGGCAGATCCGCCACAGGCGCCTTGTGCTTTTCACAGATGAGAGCAGGTTTCACCTGAGCACATGTGACAGACGTGACAGGCTCTGGAGACGCTGTGGAGAATGTTATGCCGCCTGCAACATCGTTCAGCATGACTGGTTTGGTGGTGGGCCAGTGATGGTCTGGGGAGGCATATCCCTGGAAGGATGCACAGACCTCTACAGGCTAGACAACGGCTCCCTGACTGCTATTGGGTATCAGGATGAAATCCTTGGACCCGTTGTCAGACCCTACGCTGGTGCAGTGGGTCCTGGGTTCCTCCTGGTGCACAACAATGCCCGACCTCATGTGGCGAGAGTGTGCAGGCAGTTCTTGGAGAATGAAGGAATTGATACCATGGACTGGCCCACCGGCTCGCCTGACCTAAATCCAATAGAACCTCTGGGACATTATGTTCCGGTCCATCCGACGCCACCAGGTGGCACTTCAGACTGTCCAGGAGCTCAGTGATGCCCTGGTCCAGATCTGGGAGGAGATCCCCCAGGACACCATCCGTCGTCTCAATAGGAGCATGTGGAGGCCATACAGACTACTGAGTACCATTTTGAGCTGCTGCAGTGGAGGTTAAATGGACGAGCCTGCTGCATCATTCTTTCACTTTGATTTTCAGGGTGTCTTTGAATTCAACCCTCTGTAGGGTGATCATTTTCATTTCCATCAAACGATGTGGCATCCTTTCATCCTAACACATTACCCAGTCTATATGAGGAAAGATATTCTGCATGATTTTTTTCCCATTGAGATCTGATGTGTTTTCAAAGCGTTCCCTTTATTTTTTTGAGCAGTGTATATAGGCGATGGTATGATTTTTATCATGGGGTCATGTGCAGATGTTCTGAGGTTCTTCTCCTTCCTGCCCACCACCTCCAGTTTGGCTCTTTCTGGTTATTCAGAGAGTGGGTCCTATCCCCTGCTTGTCCAATCCAGTAGGATGTGGGTTGGGTTTTGATGCTCCAAGATCTGGAACGAGGATTAATTGTGAAGCTTCTAGAAGAAGTTGCATCATCCAAATTTCCTGCAGATCACACACATGTGGAGTTCTACGTCTTGACTGGTTGCACTGTAGTCGAATGTCCTCTAAAGCCAGACATGCATTGTGTGATTTTAGAAATCTTCTTTGGTGCTGCACACTGACCATCACAAACAAACAAAGACCAACATTAACTTCTACCCGAAACTCAACAGATAGCTCTATCATCAATAGGAAAGTTATCAATAAAGCTGATTCGTTTAAAATGACACGCTGCTGATTAGAGTGCTGAGCAATGCTCCAAGAAACTGAGCACCAAAACATACATGATAGGACGATAGGGCCTCACTACGGCAAATTTGATATACACGCTTTTAAAAAAAAACAATCAGTGTAGTAATGTTTACACATTACTGTTCTGGCAGTGCTACTGGAACTTCAACCAGGAAGCCAGGGTCAGTCCTAGGTTGGAGGTCATTAAACCAACAGGACCAACAGGACATGACTGCAGCCCCCTTAGGCAAGGCACCTAGCCCCAACTCCCTGGTAGCTGTGGAGAGTACTGCTTACTGTGTATTTGGGTGTGGTGTTCTTACTTCAGGGATGGGTTAAATGCTGTTCTAAAATTGGCAAATGGTTCTAAATGCTGGACGGCGTCCCACAGTCAACTACCTGGTAAGGTTCAGGTTTGTTTGTCATTTGCACAAAAGGTCAGGAATGCTTGTGGTGAGGCTCAGGTTGATGCTCTACAGCAGGACAACATTATATACATACTAAACATACTAAAATAAAGAGATATAAAAGTTATATTAAATAAATACAAAATACAGAATATACAGAGACAGGAGGGTCTGGAAATTCTGAAATGTACATTTATTAGACAAGGATAGTCTGAGAGAGAGGAGCTATATATAAAAATATGTATATTTATATCTAGTCCTGTTGTTTAAAGTGACTCAGTGATGTTGTCCATAGTGGACATATGAGTATTAATAACAATAAAGTGTCCATGCAGTGGTGGTGTTGGTGGTGTTGGTTGTATTGGTGGTGTTGGTGGTGTTGGTGATATTGTTTGTATTGGTAGTGTTGGTGGTACTGGTGGTATTGGTGCTGGTGGTACTGGTGGAGTTGGTGGTGCTGGTGATGTTGCTTGTATTGGTGGTACTGGTGGTGTTGGTGGTATTGGTTGTATTGGTGGTACTGGTGGTGTTGGTTGTATTGGTGGTGTTGGTGGTGCTGGTGGTGTTGGTGGTATTGGTGGTGTTGGTTGTATTGGTGGTATTGGTTGTACTGGTGGTGTTGGTTGTATTGGTGGTGTTGGTTGTATTGGTGGTATTATTGGTGTTGGTTGTATTGGTGGTACTGGTGGTATTGGTTGTATTGGTGGTGTTGGTGGTGCTGGTGATATTGTTTGTATTGGTGGTGTTGGTGGTACTGGTGGTATTGGTGCTGGTGGTACTGGTGGTGTTGGTGGTGCTGGTGATGTTGCTTGTATTGGTGGTGTTGGTGGTACTGGTGGTGTTGGTGGTATTGGTTGTATTGGTGGTACTGGTGGTGTTGGTTGTATTGGTGGTGTTGGTGGTGCTGGTGGTACTGGTGGTGTTAGTTGTATTGGTGGTGTTGGTGGTATTGGTGGTACTGGAGGTGTTAGTTGTATTGGCGGTGTTGGTTGTATTGGTGGTGTTGGTTTTATTGGTGGTATTATTGGTGTTGGTTATATTGGTGGTACTGGTTGTATTGGTGGTGTTGGTTGTATTGGTGGTGTTGGTGGTACTGGTGGTATTGGTTGTATTGGTGGTGTTGGTTGTATTGGTGGTATTATTGGTGTTGGTTGTATTGGTGGTGTTGGTTGTATTGGTGGTACTGGTGGTATTGGTTTTATTGGTGGTGTTGGTTGTATTGGTGGTATTATTGGTGTTGGTTGTATTGGTTGTATTGGTGGTGTTGGTTGTATTGGTGGTATTATTGGTGTTGGTTGTATTGGTGGTGTTGGTTGTATTGGTGGTATTATTGGTGTTGGTTGTATTGGTGGTACTGGTGGTATTGGTTGTATTGGTGGTGTTGGTTGTATTGGTGAAAGGCCCACAGCTTGTTCAGGAACTTGATGGCTTGCTGGTAAAAATGGGTGAGAGCTTTCCTGCCTCCATTTGGCCAGACAATGTGTCTCCACATGTACCAGTGTGATTATGATGATGGTTAAGATAAACAAACGTTGGTGCATTCCATTAATACATATCTGAATAACACAATCAACACCAAACAAGAAACCTTAAACGGGAACACGCAGAGCAGCGACCCATGAATGTGCTTTCACAGGATCATGGCGAACACTGCACTTGGCTGTTCTTCAGAATTGCCTGTGATGTGCTGGTTGCGAATGAGCCAACCATGAGCCAACCTGCATGGACGAGCCTGCAGGTTTGTTTGTTTTATAAAGTGTGTTGGCTGGGGTGATCAGGTATTATTGTTTACACATTACTATTCTTAGCTGCCATATACAGAGTTCAAAATTATAAAGAAGTCGGCTTTTCCACCTGCCTTTGGCTGGACTACACCATGATGGTGCATTTCATTAATACACTTGTTGATGGTGCTGGTGATATTGTTTGTATTGGTGGTGTTGGTGGTACTGGTGGTATTGGTGCTGGTGGTACTGGTGGTGCTGGTGATGTTGCTTGTATTGGTGGTGTTGGTGGTACTGGTGGTGTTGGTGGTATTGATGTATTGGTGGTACTGGTGGTGTTGGTTGTATTGGTGATGTTGGTGGTACTGGTGGTGTTAGTTGTATTGGTGGTGTTGTATTGGCGGTGTTCGTTGTATTGGTGGTACTGGTTGTATTGGTGGTGTTGGTTGTATTGGTATTATTGTTGTTGGTTGTATTGGTGGTGTTGGTTGTATTGGTGGTACTGGTGGTATTGGTTGTATTGGTGGTGTTGGTTGTATTGGTGGTATTATTGGTGTTGGTTGTATTGGTGGTACTGGTGGTGTTAGTTGTATTGGCGGTGTTGGTTGTATTGGTGGTATTGGTTGTACTGGTGGTGTTGGTGGTGTTGGTTGTATTGGTGGTATTATTGGTGTTGGTTGTATTGGTGGTACTGGTTGTATTGGTGGTGTTGGTGGTGCTGGTGATATTGTTTGTATTGGTGGTGTTGGCGGTGCTGGTGGTACTGGTGGTGTTGGTGGTGCTGTTGCTTGTATTGGTGGTGTTGGTGGTACTGGTGGTGTTGGTGGTATTGGTTGTATTGGTGGTACTGGTGGTGTTGGTTGTATTGGTGGTGCTGGTGGTATTGGTGGTACTGGTGGTGTTAGTTGTATTGGTGGTGTTGGTGGTATTGGTGGTACTGGTGGTGTTAGTTGTATTGGCGGTGTTGGTTGTATTGGTGGTATTGGTTGTATTGGTGGTGTTGGTTGTATTGGTGGTACTGGTGGTATTGGTGGTGTTGGTTGTATTGGTGGTATTGGTGGTGTTGGTTGTATTGGTGGTGTTGGTTGTATTGGTGGTATTGGTGGTGTTGGTTGTATTGGTGGTACTGGTGGTATTGGTTGTATTGGTGGTACTGGTGGTATTGGTTGTATTGGTGGTGTTGGTTGTATTGGTGGTACTGGTGGTATTGGTTGTATTGGTGGTGTTGGTTGTATTGGTGGTATTGGTGGTGTTGGTTGTATTGGTGGTACTGGTGGTATTGGTTGTATTGGTGGTGTTGGTTGTATTGGTGGTATTGGTGGTGTTGGTTGTATTGGTGGTATTGGTGGTGTTGGTTGTATTGGTGGTGTTGGTTGTATTGGTGGTGTTGGTGGTGTTGGTTGTATTGGTGGTGTTGGTTGTATTGGTGGTGTTGGTTGTATTGGTGAAAGGCCCACAGCTTGTTCAGGAACTTGATGGCTTGCTGGTAAAAATTCCTCATAATCTTCTGACCTGGGTGAGAACTTTCCTGCCTCCAATTGGCCAGACAATGTGTCTCCACATGTACCAGTGTGATTATGATGATGGTTAAGATAAACAAACGTTGGGACATTCCATTAATACATATCTGAATAACACAATCAACACCAAACAAGAAACACGCAGAGCAGCGACCCATGAATGTGCTTTCACAGGATCATGGCGAACACTGCACATGGCTGTTCTTCAGAATTGCCTGTGATGTGCTGGTTGCGAATGAGCCAACCATGAGCCAACCTGCATGGACGAGCCTGCGGGTTTGTTTGTTTGTAAGACAGAACAAATAGCTTAAACTAATGACACTGTGACTGTAAATCAAATCACCCCTCGCCAAAGCTATGAACATCGGTACTTCAGATCCTGGCGTGTACGTTTAATAGATTCGGCCACAGCGTCAATACTATTTATTAATTATTGTATTCAGTAGGATGGATGTGTATTCTCTTGCTCAGTGATCACAAGAAATTCTGCTGTAAGCGACTTGTAGTTACACGATTATGAGGAATTTGATGGAATTTGAGGATTATGAGCCCAGTGTGTATGGGCTGGGGTGATCAGGGCTGGATCAATAACACTCTATAGTGGTGTAGTCATGTTCTGGTAGTCCAGTGGGCTAGTGGAACCCAGTGTGTGGGCTGGGGTGACCAGGTATTATTGTTTACACATTACTGTTCTTAGCTGCCATATACAGAGTTCAGAATTATACAAAAGTCGGCTTTTCCACCTGCCTTTGGCTGGACTACACGTTGCCCCCCGTACTGGTGGGATCATGGTTAGAGTAGTGATAAACAAATGATGGTGCATTTCATTAATTCACTACCGAAAACCACATATTCAACGTATCCCTTTGCTGGACAGGTTTTCCAACCAGCATGACCCATATCAAGGTTTCTGGCTGAGCAGAGAGGCTTTGGCACTGCCGCTGGAACTTCAACCAGGCACGCCAGGTCAGTCGTAGGCTGGAGGTCAGGAAACCGGCCTTGGAGGCTTGCCGGTTTGATTCCCTGAACCAACAGGACATAACTGCAGCCCCCTTGGGCAGGGCACCAAACTCCCTGGTCGCTGTGGAGAGTACTGGCCACTAGGGTGTATCAAATTCTGGATTGGGTGCCACAATCGACCACCTGGTATTTCTGCTCTGGGTGCCAACTTTTCTGCTTCCGTTTGGGCAGTCTCCACCTGTACTGGTGTGATCATGATGACTGTTAAGATAAACAAATGTTGATACATTCCATTAATACATATCTCGACAACAAAATCAACAGGAAATATGAAACATGGGTTCCTTGTTCGGGTTCTCTCATTGCTGTTGATTACTTTGTTTTCCAGGTATGTATTAATAAAATGTACCAACGTTTGTTTATCTTGACAGTTTTTCTTAAGACTCAAAGGTGCTTTCACAGGGTCGTTTAATTTGGTTCTTTAGATGAGCGCCGTGAGCCAACTCGCACGGATAAGCCCAGCTTGTTTGTTGGGTCGAACTAATGACACAGTAGCAGAAAATCAAAAAGGACCCCAATTAACAATGACCGATTTTTATTATACTTATTTTTTCCTTTTATCTGGCATAGGTTTGATATCGTTAACTTTAAATAGAAATATAATGAACTGAATAGACAAGTCACATGAATCAAACAATTCAGGTAATAATCTAATAAATAGACATTTGAGGAATATGTTTGATTGACAGGACTAGTTCTAAAATCCCAGACTTTAAAGTATCGTATCGGTATCTGGATGGAGCCTTGATATCACTTGGTATCGGATCAAACAGAAAATCGGTGGTATCGTCCATCCCTACCCACCACCAGCAGGCACTGTGGTGAGTGTCGAGTTTGGTGGAGGGCGGGATTATGATGTGGGGTTGTGTTTTGGGAGTTGAGCTCATATATGTGTGTGAAGGCAGGCGATCAAATACTGTTGGCAGTATAGTGTATGTCTAGTTGGGGGAGGGGCAGGTTGATTGATTGTCATCTGCTAAACATAATTTCACATTTTTGACCACTGAACTGTATAAGCCACAGGATTCACTCCTGTATCGTAACTGGGCTACATCCATCAGAATGGATTGGTCAATCGACCAAATGACTGCAAATACCGTCCCACCTTTTAGAACATCTGTCGAAACTGACCAGAGACCGATTAAATCAAATAGTAATTTAATTATTTAAGTTCATGATTGGACTCATCTTCAGCATTACAATGGAAAGGCTTCGGAAATCAAGTAAGACAGAGAATAAACAAATACCATGTACGTGTGTCTGGAAACCAAAAGCGCAGTGAAGACACCCAAAGGAATAAAGGCATTACAGGTATCAGAGGACACGGCAGCTACGTTTGCAAAAGAGGAACACCCTGAAGCGTAGTTAGGCGCTGGCTCTGATTAAAAGCCATTGTCCAAACAGATCTAGAACCCGGGAGTACGCAACCTAAAAACAAGAGAAAACAAAATAGACTCCGATTTGTTTGAGATTACATGACAAGGCTGACACCACTGACGTTTAACAAGCCACATAAATCATGAGCGTTTTTGTTAAACTTGACACAAACAAATAAACAAACAAACAAACAGACAGCATGACGTCAGCATTGTGAACTGACAACCTCCATCCCGACAGACTTCCAACAGCTGGAAAGGTCACTCCCGAGGTTTCCACCTGTACACAGGAGGCTGAGCAGGTGCTTCAAGTTTAGAAGGCCGTCTGAAGACGCATACGAGAACGACATTTAGGCTGTTCATGAACTCAGTCCAGTCGAAATCTCAATGGCTTTGATTCCCACCCCAACCCTCGTTCCACCCACCCAACCACCCACACCCCCACAACAGCTTACTGCATATATGTGCTTTCCTACAGGCCTGCGGTCACTGTGCAAAACAAACAGGCCACAACATCGACCGAGCACGGGACAAAGTACAGAAAGGAGACGTCGCATTTAAAGCCTGGTTGTCACGGAAACAGCCGGATCCAGGAAGTAAAAAGGCCCCCATTTTATATGAAAGGAAGCTCCATATTTTCCCCCCATCTGCTTAATATGTCGCAATCATAGCATACAGTCAATCACCACCAAACAAAACCACCCTGTACCTGACTAGGATGAGCCGTTCCAGCTTCTACTCCTGTTTCCTTGATATGAAAAGTCATATTTACACATGTGGAAATTTTCATTTTTCATGGTTTTCTAGTAACACTAAAATCTGGATCAGCATTAAATGATAAAATTAAATTCTTACTAGTCAAAATAGATTTTTTGCTAGAGTACATTGAATTTTCACTGGTAAAACGGGAACTTTGTCATCAAAATTTCAAATCTTGTAAAAATTCACTACAGCTAAAACTAATGAAATGAGAATTGTGTGTTGATACATGATATATATTTATTGTATAGATCTGCAGCGTTTTTTAAAAAGTTGCCTCAAACCATGTCTATAATTGAGTGTTTTGACCATCACACAGATAGACAACGTAAATATAATTTAGTAGGTGAATTGGAGTTGTGATTGGATGTTACAACAAATCATAAATAGATTAAATTGCTTATTTTTACCTATTAGCACTTCCCAAAATATACGACAAACATTTCATGTTCCTCATTAACAGTTTTTTTTTTTTTTTTGCTTTTCTTAATTTGTCAAAACAAGAAAGTATTTTGTGAGTACAGAAGTGCTCTGTTTGGTCAACATGTCTTCGTTTCGGTAATTATATCACAAACGCTTAGTCCAACAATAGTTAATGTAAAGAAAAGTATTTCTCATGAGCATAGACTGTATCCAGACAGATATCAGCAACATGGCAAAACTGTAAAGATATCACTTCTCTTCGTGTTCGCAGAATTATCAATAATATTTTAAAAGATTCTTTTATTTATCTGATTCAGAAATGAGCAAGGGACAAACAACCATGTGCTAAAATGTTACCGAGTTTCAGTAGCACATCTTTCAAGCACCTTCTTGTATTCTTACAACGTGATCTGTGAATTCTGACAGCAGACGGAGGATTCTGCCTGCAGATTCAGAATTGTTTTATGGGTGTTGTTTGTATGGGTGTTGAACCCTGAGGGCTCTGGAATTTGTTAATACTGTGGCATGGAAAACTGAAAAGCATGGAGGAAATAACTCGAAAACTAGTCAGCCAAGGCACAGCCAACAAATGAGTCTGTTTTGTTGAAACTTTTCTAAATGCATTATAAATATTCCACTTCAAGCTTCATTCTGAACTGTATGAAAACAAAACTAGCGGTCTACTATGTGACAATCAAAACGGAAGAAGTCGTGAAAAATGATAAGCGGTAATAATGCTCAAAAAAATGTACATATCATTAGTGTATTGGCAACAAGTGAGTCCCGCAGGTTCTTGGTAGTGTCAAGAGATATAGCCCCTCTGTCTGCTACAACGAACTATACATGTGGGTGGGAAGCTGTAACCATGTTCAGTCACCTGCATAACAATATTACTAGTCTCACTCAAACACCTTAAAGCCTAACTCTCCCGTACGTTTTTTATTTTTTATTTTTTTTTTATTCTAAATCTTCGCATAGTAGCTAAAGAGTTTATCTGATGTTTTTGTTCTATTGCTATCAAGTATTGTTGATGGTGGTAAATGACTGTATGTCATGTATAATACAGAAAAACCATGATGAAAAAGCAGACCTGCATTTGCTGTGTCTGGAGAACAGGTGCATAGACCTCCACTTTGGTTATCCGTTACATGTAGGAAATACTTTGACCATTTGTATTTGGAACACAACCAGGGATTTACATTCAGGCAGGTATAGCAAATAAGAGCGAGGTGCTTCGGGGAGACGGGGTGTATTTTTGGTTTCAGAGCGTAAAAGCGAAAGGCACAGTACTGAGACCGTCACTGGTCCTAACCCTTCGCGCTGCTTTAGCTGGAATGAAGACAGGTTGCCGCTCTGTGCTGAACGTACAACCACCCATCCCGCTCTCCGAACAGTCCAGACAGCATTCCACAACCATGCATCAACTCGAATCTCAACAGAACTCCAAAATGATCACACACCGCAAGCTTACATTCTTCACATGTACCACTACGGGCAGGAGCACCTAAATCAACAATTTTACACGGACCGCTGCAGACAGCTGGCTCAAGGGATGCTCTTTCCTTAGCAGCAGTCTCTTAGGCGAACAGTGGCAGGCTGGATAAAGAGCATGTGTACAAAAACGAGTTTGTGAAGAGCATGTCAGTTTGAGAGGAAGCACGCTTCCCTCCGCACAAGGCATACTCGCAACCCTTCACTGCTAAAAAAGACACGTATCCTTCTTCCTCTCGCAGTTGTGCAAAGATGGCAAGAAATTGGTGAAAGGTCTTTTAAAAATATAGAGTTCTTTCTGAAGAAGGTAAAGATCCTATGATAAAAAAAAAACATCCAATAGAAATCTGACGTAAAGTCAAGGCACATTTGGTTACTGCATCCAGTAGATGTTCATAACAGTGGGGGTCGTTATGGAGCTTTGCCTATATCCACTGTGATTTTGGTGAACAGCAGGTCCTTCTCCACTTTCACCACTTTGTAGGATAGGGACTTGATGCCGTCTTTGTGCATGGTCTCCCTCGTGTGAGCTATTCGGTCAAACCTGCGTGGAGAAAAACGGACTAGTTAACACTGATACAGATGCATGGACCAAGCAACGCCTCGCTCTGTTAACCCACAAGAGCCCAGAGTGGCGTGTGTGTCACAAGCCTTTTAAAAGACCTAGAGTTCCTTATAGCTCCTTATAGTTCCTTCACTGAAGCTCATGGTGTCTCTGAGTGACCTATGCCAAACATCCTGTGTGCAGTCACATGACAAGACAGTTGGTGAACATGTGACCTCATTTGGAAAATAGCGATGTGCCCATCTCATTCTGAAAGCTCTGAAGCTTCGATAACGTTCTATATTATGTATAGCCATATTGTATATTACATATACCATTTCTGACCCCACTTCTAGAACACAATGATGGAATACAAGTTATGAAATGCTTGTTGTAACACATGCTACCGGTATTTTGACCTTACAGAAGGTCATGTGACCTCTTGTCACAATAAGACTGAACCTCTATGATCTCATAACTGACCGCTCATTGACACCCCTCAAGGGGAAATGGGTCTGGGCTCTTATGTGTTCAGTGTAAAATTAAACATTTCGTTGCACAGACATTTGGTAAACAGACCAACAGCAATGATCCAAATTCCCTGAAATGAACGTAGCTTAGATTAAAAACCCTAAACATTTCTCCTATTAAATTATCATTTTGAAGATTTCTTTTCCTAGTTTGGACAGCGATGATTTATTGCCATGCTTACTCGGAAAGTTAGTACTGTGAAAGTAAACCGTGAAAATCCAACACCACTAACTTCTCTCCCAAAAGGGCTGTTACGAAATATGTTTATTTAGAAAATCACTAATGACCTCCAGAAGCCTGTTTCTAGAACCATGCTCGCTGTGCGTTTCACCCCAGCCACCGCTCGCCAGTCTCTCTGTAGGTCACTCGAGGTCATCTTACGGTGGGTAAGGGACATTGGGATGAGGTGGCGCTCATCACGGTCAGTAGAGAGTGGGTTTGGCCCTCTGCCAGTCTGTAGCTGTGTTGTCCTGTGTGTTTGCTGCTTGACCTTGTTCTTATGAACCAGACGCTCACTGTATCTGCCAGTAAAGCTAGAACCCACCTTCGGTTCCTCACTGAGAACCTGCTGTACATGTGGAGATGCTGATTTAAGAAGAACTGGAGTGGGCTCTTATTAATTTCCAGAGCTGTATTTGATGAGCATGGTGGAAAGGTAAAGTTGGACTCAGAAGGAGATAAGCATTTTTAAAGGAATGTTGCCACTTTGCAGATAACCGCAAACCTTTGCAGGGCTGACAAACAGAACTATATTTATGCTAAAGATGTCTAAAGAACAGTCCTTTATAGACGATGAGAGAAACGAAAAAACATCTGAAGCTATTCTATCTATCCATTTATAGACTGCGGAAATATTTAGCCAGAGGATAAAGGCTGCATTTCCTGGATTCCATTTACTACTCTGCTGTAAGATTCCCATCACTTGCGCGATGAAGGCAAGTACACACACATATTTTTGCATAATATATTTGCATTCAAAACTGTTTTTGCTTGCATCTTATTTGCATATACTTTTATCAACACCTCAAGATACAATGTAGGCTTTTTCATGTATTACACATTAATTCTAGGGATGCACAGCAGGCCGAATGTCGAACAGGTACAGGGGTTGGACAATAAAACTGAAACACCTGGTTTTAGACCACAATCATTTATTAGTATGGTGTAGGGCCTCCTTTTGCGGCCAATACAGCGTCAGTTGGTCTTGGGAATGACATATACTGCGTCCTGCACAGTGGTCAGAGGGAGTTTAAGCCATTCTTCTTGCAGGATAGTGGCCAGGTCACTACGTGATGCTGGTGGAGGTTCGTCCTTCTTGGTGGTATGCTGACATTACCCTGGATACCGTGGCTCTTGATGCATCACAAAGACTTGCTGTCTTGGTCACAGATGCGCCAGCAAGACGTGCACCAACAGTTTGTCCTCTTTTGAACTCTGGTATGTCCCATAATGCTGTGTGCATTGCAGTATTTTGAGCAGAACTGTGCTCTTACCTGCTAACTGAACCTTTACACTCTGCTCTTACTGGTGCAATGTGCAATTAATGAAGATTGGTTTCAGTTTCGTTGTCCAACCCTTGTATATATCACTCTTACAAATAAAGGTCAAATTTTAAGACTCTATCGCTTGTTTTGCTCTTATTTTGTTCCTAGTATGAACTAGAAATTTGGTTTCTTGATTAAGACATGAAAGCATATAACATCCCAAACAAGGAATTATTTGCCACCGTATCCCACTTTGAACGAACAACATACCACACCTCCCCACCCTCAGCAAATACAGTACTGTATAGAAATCTGCAGGAGTGGTGCCGTGAAGTCTTTAAGGTAAACCAAAAGCAAACCCCAGCTAATATTCATAGCCACGCTGTACTTTTGTTTGTACGGTCTAGTGAGTTAGCTGACATCAAACCGGATAGAAAACAAACCATACATTTTATTAAATCTATACAAATAGAGCTTGAGCTTGACGTGTACTATACACAAATGCACGAATCAATTCAGTCTAGATCTCTATCCTGAGTTGGAGCCAAGTTAATTTTAGTTAGGTTTTTTTTTTTTTGACATGAGCACAAACATGCCTGTCAGCGGTCAGGTATACTCACTCTCACATACATATGTGAACAGTCTTGTTCATCCTGCGTTCACGTTAGTACAAAGAGAAAGTGCTGGAACCTCAAAACAACAGTCATGAATCAATATGATGCGTCACCCGCTCAGCTGAATGGAACCAATTGTATTATGCGCCTGCTGTGTTTTTCATTCTGCCTTTTATTTTCTACTTGCACTCTGAAACTTTTATGCAATTGTAGTTACATAAACCGAATGTTAATCGTGTTGCTCTTGGAACTCACTTGCAACTGTCGCAACAGCTACGAGACTCAAATTTCATTTTTAATTACAGCAGGTTTCAGTTATCCTTAAAGAGACACCAACATGCCCTATAATTACTACTTACTGTGTAACAAATGTGAAACAGGGATTACTCGGGCCATGTAAAAGCAGAAACGACCTTTTAGACTGAACTTTGAAGGTGTGGAAAAACGTCGCTTGAGATTTCTGCTGTTTCAGTTTCTGGAAAATACTGCACCTCAAGTCCTTTGAAAAAAATGTGGGGGTTTTAATAAATGACTTTTTCATTTTTATTAATTGTGTGTTCCCTTTTGTTCCTTAACCCTGAAAAAAATATTTATTTATTTTTAAATTTTTAATTTTAATTGTCTAAAATTAACATTAGGTCTTTACCATTCTTCCCATAGTTTTTTGAGGGGACTTCAAAAGCTAAATTAAAAAAAAAAAGCCACTTTAAATGTATGTAACCACTAACTACACTGAGGAAATCTAATCTCCTCCAGGGCTGAGGGCGGAGATGTGACTGATACAGAAGAACAGTAGAAGGTGGAAGATGAGGAAACACACTGCTGGGTGGAGGTGGTGGTATGTTATGTAAATGTCAAGAGCCGCACCTTTGAGGATTAGGGTCATTCTGCTTGTCTCGCTCGTGACGGATCATCCTGCATTTCCCAATCACGCCAGTGGGTCTCGATATGGTCATGCCTTTGGAGCTCAGCCTGTGAAAACATTGCAAGAAGGGTCTTGTTTCAGTACACAGTCTTCCCTTCTGTGTTTACATGCGTGTCTGATATATAATGATGCACTCCTAACAAAGATCCAGATCAAGTCCAGAAGCGATTAAATGATCCTGCCAGGGAACTGAAAGTGCTTTTTAAAGTGCATCTCGGACACTTGGATTTTTGCCTGTTGTTTTCTGGAGTAAACTAATTTCCTGATGAAGCGCCGTTGATTTTGTAGTGGGCTTTCACTGGTGAAATGGTCCAGCTGCTGGAAGACATCAAGCATCTGCGAACAGCCAAATGACTTTCTGCTGGCAGTGCTCTCTAAATAATGCTTACACATGAGAGTTTGAGAGGCCAAATATGTTCCTGTGTAGATCCAAAACCGGGCAGCCAGGATTACGGCAGCTACAAACATAGCAAATGTGTGAACGTGATGCAAACAAACGACTCAAAAATGGACACAACAAAACGGACACAACTCCTTCACATCAGAACGACACACTGAACGGGACATTTCTTTTTAAACTAACAGCAACCAAGCCCTTTAAGTGTGAGGGTGAATGAAGGTAAATAGCCAAAAAGAAAAGACTGTACTTCTTTATAAACCATTTGTGCAGGTTAACAAGTATCTGACGGTTTTTGGGCCATTACAGGACATTACTGCAACGGAGTTGCTGTTACTGAGTGTTTATTGGTTGGTAAGCTGTTAAGCTCACTGATGCCATGAACGCATGGTAGGCACTGTTATAAATGTCCTATAAACGCTACACAGGACAAACCTGAAGGTAATTCTCCTCACTACAAAACCAATAACGTCTACAGCAGAGAGGACAGTGAGAGCAGAGTCAGTGAGTTCATGTCACCTGTGTGAGTTTGCAAAAATGGAAGGTGATGCTGTTCGATGTTCATGATCTCAACAGTGTTGCACATGCTCAATTTAACACAGAGCTGTTTGAATAAATCACATAAATAAACTGCTTCTGGTGAGCAGAGGCCTTGAAGGTATGTGTAAACTGATGCATCTCAAATCTCATCATTATTTTTTATTTCTCACATCATCATATCTGTGTCATTGATTTATCTCATGCTCATACAACACCGAAACGAGTAAACTAGGTCATTAAAACAACTGTAAATAAATAAAATAAATAAAATAAAAATAATTACTTAATAAATTAATTAATATTTACTCGTTATTGACTCATACACGTTATATTATTATAGATTTGCATCATGGAGATATAATAACACTACCACTGTAGTACAACTATTAAATGCAGCCGTTTCTGCATGGTATCTCAACAACATTTTACATTTTACGGCATTTAGCTCTGGATAAGAGCGACTTACAAGGTTAATCATATTACAGGTAGGCCAATGTAGTGTTAGGAGTCTTGCCCAAGGACTCTTATTGGTGTAGCACAGCATAGTCACCCAGACCGAACCCCATGTAGAGGTGGCACACTGTGTAGTGGTGTTACCTGCTGAGCTACACCAACCTCTACATATCATCCCTGTCCAAAGAAAAACAGATATCTCCGAAATGGCAACTTTACAGCAGAGGCCAAAAACCCCATTTCATTCGAATGGAAGTCAATGGAACCAGACGTCTTTCCAAGCTGTTTTGCTGTTTTCACCCAGGCCAGGATTCGAACCCCAGTCTCCCACATGTGGTGGTGGCTCTCTGGCGGGCAGTGGTGTTATCCACTGAGCTACACCAGCTACACCAACAACATGTAGCCTAGTCATTCTGCTTCTCTGGAGAACCGTAACTACGTCACCAAACATGTGCCTGAGGGA
>JAMWET010003214.1:137500-152500 GCA_024036415.1 Prochilodus magdalenae | reverse complement strand
TACGACGTGGGCTGAAAAACTCTAACAGTCGAAATGACACCTCTAACTTTGTTTGTTTGAGTAGTAGTAATAGGAGCAGTGATTTCAGTATTTCAGGCTTTACAGGCAGCACACAGAGAAAGGAGTTCGAAAAAAGAAAGTAGGAGTGTTTGACTCCCTCTCCGAATTCATTAACGCTACTCCTTTCAATTTTAACCAAAACATCTTACATAATGCATATTCAAGGATGGAAAAAAAAAAGGTCTGGAAATGATCATGTTAAAATCACTAGTCGACACATTAAGCGGAAGAAGAAAATGAAAAACGATGTGGGAGACGGCCCCTTTAAGACTTTGCAAATTAGACACTAGTTAGTTACTTATTTACATAGACATACACACCACATCTGGCACCAGCCAGCAACAATAAAAGGAGTGTCTGTGTGAGGGGAGGGGGAGGAAGCTGGGCTGGTTTATAATTACACCAACACCTGAGTTACTTTGTAGCCAACGTCACATCAACATCACAACAGCGCTGTCCCTGCCTCCTTTTTCCACACTGAATAATCATGACCAGACTCGCCTTTAAAAAAAACAGACCGCCCCACTAACACTGACAAGTACCACAAAAAGACAAGCAAAGGATGAGCTCTAATATGCATACATACATGTATACACACATTATATACGTATGTATGTACGTGTGTTTGTGTGTGTACATACAGGGGTTGGACAATGAAACTGAAACACCTGGTTTTAGACCACAATCATTTATTAGTATGGTGTAGGGCCTCCTTTTGCGGCCAATACAGCGTCAGTTGGTCTTGGGAATGACATATACTGCGTCCTGCACAGTGGTCAGAGGGAGTTTAAGCCATTCTTCTTGCAGGATAGTGGCCAGGTCACTACGTGATGCTGGTGGAGGTTCGTCCTTCTTGGTGGTATGCTGACATTACCCTGGATACCGTGGCTCTTGATACATCACAAAGACTTGCTGTCTTGGTCACAGATGCGCCAGCAAGACGTGCACCAACAGTTTGTCCTCTTTTGAACTCTGGTATGTCACCCATAATGCTGTGTGCATTGCAGTATTTTGAGCAGAACTGTGCTCTTACCTGCTAACTGAACCTTCACACTCTGCTCTTACTGGTGCAATGTGCAGTTAATGAAGATTGGCCACCAGGCTGGTCCAATTTAGCCATGAGACCTCCCACACTAAAATGACAGGTGTTTCAGTTTCATTGTCCAACCCCTGTATATATATTAAATAATAATATATATTAAATATCTCTCTGACACACACACACCCACACACATACATTGTAAAATATACCTTAAACAGGCAGATTTAACTATATATCAGAATCAACATGGCATGCTCAAAAACAGTCTCGAGAAAGTGTGCCATGAAAATCTTTGCATAATTTTGATATACTATGCTTGAACATCAACACTGATATTTTCAAATGCTACTCCCGTAAACCATGCTACACACCTTACTCAAGAAATAAGTTATTAGCATTAATAATACATAATAATCTTGTGCTTTATATGATGCCAGTATTTAAAAATTCAGACAGCTGATCAAAACGATGACAAATCGTATTCCATGCCAGAAAGGCTAAACAGACACAGCCCACCCATTCATGTTTTAGAGGGGCCACTGATTGGTGGTGCTGACATAAAGAGGGAAATATCCACTGGCAGGAAAAACTAAGCGTAGTAGCAGCTCAGTGTGCGGCATGTTTGGTCTGCCAACATAGCTCTCGATAGCCTAGCCAAAAACTTTTGTCAGTGTGGTAGATAGGCATCTCCGAACACCATGCTACAGAAGCTAATGCTAATCAGTTTTTGCGTCCGGGTTTATAGCTCTGTTTAGCAAACGGCTAGATAAATTATTTTATGCCTACAGAATCAACAGGCCTGGATCACCAAGGTTTTGGCCCCTGGGCACAAATATTTGGCAGACCTCTACCTGAGAATAGGTTGACATTAACAGTCATTGCAACACGCTTTTTTTTTCTTTGTCTAAAGTATGTGTTTGCTTTGGAGAAGCAACATTTTCCCCAAAGAAGCGACAAAATTTATTACCACGACAGAAAACAGAAAAGAGCTCCAAAGTTAAGGTGACTGACATTCTAGATTTGGAATTTGGAAACGGGCATCCCAGGTTTCGCTTGGAAAAGTATTCCACAGACTGTATTCCATCTGAAGCTGAGAAAAACGGAGAGCTTGCCTGGGGTTAACTGGGGATAGTGAAACAGCTGCTGAGCTAAGATTGAGGGAGTTAAAAAAGAAGCAGGTGTTTAGGAAACAGATGGACATGTGTGATTTGACGTGTAACACAACGACAAAAAATAGCTAATTTCTTTACACTGTGCCTCCAGTAAAGTTCCCACCCCAGTCACAACAGCTGTGGTCCTACGATTGCTCGCAGGAGCAGTGAATACAGGGACGAAGCAATCTGTTAAAAACACTGCGCCGGAATCTTAAAGCATAGAGCCAGATTTACTGTGACGTTGAGGGTAGACTGTGTGAAGTTCACGTTACTCATTCAACGAGCTTTAACGCATGTGAGGTGTGGACACACTTTAAACGCATTTTGGTTTGACAGTAGTAATTTATAATAGAGTCCTGCTTCAAGCCACAGCTTGCCGGGCCCCAGTGAGTCAAGCTTGCCGGGCCCCAGGGAGTCACAGCTTGCAGAGCCCGTGTGAGCCAAGCTTGCGGGGCCCGTGTGAGCCACAGCTTGTCGGGCCCGTGTGAGCCACAGCTTGTCGGGCCCGTGTGAGCCACGGCTTATCGGGCCCCGGTGAGCCACGGCTTGTCGGGCCCCGGTGAGCCACAGCTTGTCGGGCCCCAGGGAGTCACAGCTTGCGGGGCCCGTGTGAGCCACAGCTTGTCGGGCTCCGGTGAGCCACAGCTCGTCGGGCCCTGGTGAGCCACAGCTTGTCGGGCCCCGGTGAGCCACAGCTTGCCGGGCCCCAGGGAGTCACAGCTTGTCGGGCTCCGGTGAGCCACAGCTTGCAGAGCCCGTGTGAGCCACAGCTTGTCGGGCCCGTGTGAGCCACAGCTTGTCGGGCTCCGGTGAGCCACAGCTTGTCAGGCTCCGATGAGCCACAGCTTGCAGAGCCCGTGTGAGCCACATGTCTGAATTACATAAACATAAAATTATCAAACTCCGGTGAGCCACCAGCCTTGCCAGGCCCCAGGTAGGATAAAGCTTAATTATACCGGTTAGATACAGCTTGCAAAGTTAATGTTAGCCATATTGTGGGCCCGTGAGCCACAGCTTGCCGGGCCCCAGGGAGTCACAGCTTGCAGAGCCAGTGTGAGCCACAGCTCGCCGGGCTCCGGTGAGCCACAGCTTGCATAAAATTTATTTTAAAATTAAAACTTATATCTGTGTATCCAAGAACAGATTTTTTTTATTATTTAAAAAAAAAAAATTATTTATTGCATTCTGAATACAATCAACATAAAATTATCAAATGGGAAACAACCTGATACAGAAACCAATAGGCTAAAAGTTAATTTATACATAATTAGATATGTGTAAAGTTAATTTATACATATGTGTAAAGTTAATTTTTCCCAGTAAAAAGATTTATTTAAAGAAACCCTGGTTATTATTACAAAAGTCTAAAATATTCTTATCAAACAATTAAACATAAAATTTTGAAAGATGTGCTGAAATTGTGGAAAGAGGTGGGACGTGTTCTACACCTGCCATGCTTTGGCCATTCAAATCTGAAAATCCAACAAACCTGGTTCCTTCAACCAGTCACGAAAAACAAGGAATCCACAATAAAATACAATTAAAAATAAATAAATAAATAAATAAAATAAAAATCACACAAACCTACATAAACAAAGGATACCCTAGTGTTTGTCCCTCTAATGCTTAAAGTCTTTTTTACTGCTACAATTATGTCTTAAAATAATTAACAGAATTAACATGCCACAGCCAATACGTGGATTTAAGTCACACTAATGCATTTTCTAACCTCGCCTGCTGAGTCGGGCACCAATCTGATTTCTAATTTCCAAACAGTCAATAAATATATACACATATATAGACTGTGTACATATACACATACATATATATATATACACACACACACACACACACACACACACACACACACACACACACATATGTGTGTGTTCCTTCAACCAGTCAGCAAAAAACAAGAAATCGACAATAAAATACAATCCTTAAAAAAATATATATATATATATAAAAATCATATTACAGGTAGGCCAATGTAGTGAGGAACCTTTGCAGGACTCTTATTGGTGTAGCACATAATAGTCACCTATGCCGGGATTTAAACCCCAGTCTCCCACATGTGGTGGTGGCTCCCTGGCGGGTAGCGGTGTTATCCGCTGAACTACACCAACCACCTTTATTTGGAGTTACAGAGGTCAGACGTTTCCTGTAGCTCCTGACCACGTTTGCACACACTGCAGCGGGGACTTTGGCCCACTGGGCAAAGATTGTCGCTGGGCAACATTGAGTTTCAGCTCCCTCCAAAGATTTTCTATGGGGTTCAGGTCTGGAGTCTGGCTAGGCCATTCCAGGACCTTGGAATGCTTCTTCCGGAGCCGCTTCGCCCGGCTGTGTCGGGTCACTGTCATACAGGCCTGAACAGGGGGACCTTGCGTGGCCTGTAGGATTTTAAACCATGACGGCGTGGCGTGTTACTAGTGGTCCTCTTTGAGACTGTGGTCACAGCTCTCTCCAGAGTCATTGACCAGGTTCTCCCGTGTAGTCCCGGGCTGATTCCTGACCGTTCTCAGAATCATCCTAACCACATGAGGCGAGATCCTGGATCAAGCCCCAGACCGAGGAAGATTAACAGTCATCTTCCATTTTGTAATAATTGTGTCAACAGATGTTGCCTTCTCACCAACCTGCTTGCCTACTGTCCTGTAGCCCATCCCAGCCTTGTGCAGGTCTACAGTTTTGTCCCTGGTGTCCTTAGACAGCTCTTTGGTCTTGATGGCCATGGTGGAGAAGTTGGAGTGTGATTGATTCAGTGTCTGGACAGATGTCTTTTATACAGGTAACCAGTTTAAACTCTCTTCTTCTTAAAAAAAAATTAATAACAGGCCCGCGAGAGCCAGAATTCTTGCTGATTGGTACGTATTTAAAAATCTATATATATATATATATATATATATATATATATATATATATATATATATATATGTAATGTGATTAGGATTAGATTCTGTCTCTCACAGTTAAAGTGTACCTATGATAAAAATTACAGACCTCTCCATTCTTTGTAGATGGGAGAACTTGCAAAATCGGCTGTGTATGAAATACTTATTTACCCCACTGTGTGTGTATATTTATATAACATGAATAATAAAAAAACATGAATAAGTAAACAATAACAGCAGTTTGTAAAGTGATAAATCAAAAAAAATAAATCTCTCCAGACTAATTTGAGCACTGTATTCAATCATTTACTATATAGTTTAGTAACGCTGTATTGAATTGGTGCTGGAAACGAAAGAACGACCAATTTGCGATTCCGGTACAAGGTAAACAATGCTCTGGAGGACTAGCTCTCGCACCGGGGGAGAAATAAAGTGTGAACATCATGGAAAAATCCAGGTGCTTCCGAGTTCACCTGTCCTGAATTTAAACGAAATCTCCAGGGGGAGGGGGTGGAGGCGAGAGATGATATAGAGGGAGAATTGCCTGATAAACCCAACTGTGTTTAATGTTGACCTACATTCTACTTTGATTAGGAAGCAGGGCAAACGAACACACTTAATCTTTTTAAAGAACATGTGTGAAAAACGACTGCGGTGCCCAAAATAAACTGAAAACAAACAACCACCACCCCAAGAGCAATTAAAACAGGTTTCGGCCAACCGTAAAGCAACAACTTGCCTCACGCGAAGAAGGAAGCAAATGCTCTTCATATTTTAGATGACGCATGTTCATACTCACTGACGGGTTGGAAATTAGAAATCTGATTGTTTGGCAGACGGGGTTAGAAAATGCAGGAGTGTGGTTTACACATATTAAACAGGTACACATATTACATCCTTTCTTACCTTGCAATAAAAAGACAGGTACAGTATTCAGTAGTGACAGACTGGTGCTCTGGATCAGATCTGCACCTACACTGCCCTTATTTAACAAATCTGCTATCGGCCAAATGTTTCTGATGCACATTTGACAAAGTCTCTCAGCTGTGAAGTGTGTTATTCCAAAACATGAACAAACATCAAACAGTCCGTATGAGAAAGTTCATATACGGTTGTTTCTCTGTGTGTTTCAGAATAAAAGCCCTGTGCAGGACCCATTTCCTTCTGCATTATCAATTAGCATGTAGCCTTAAAAGTTATTTAACTTATTTAAATTAGAATCATGTGGTTAAATAGGAAACTAATTATAAAGGTGCGTCATAGTAAAAATCTTCTATTAAAAAAAAAAAAAAAATTATATATATATATATATATATATATATATATATATATATATATATATATATATATATTTTTTTTTTTTTTTTTTTATATATAATAGATTTACCAAATTTATATATGATTTTATATATGATTTTTGAATGGTTTCTTTGAATAGATTTTAAAATTTTTATACATTTTTTTTTAATTCTATTCATTTTTTTGTAAGCATTTATTGTGGTGTTTCATTCTAATGCTTTTTCTTTTGTTGTAGTCACAGTTTTGTGTTACATACAGTGAATTATACAGATACATAAAAACTATATAAAATTTGAATTTCAAAATCTCAGCGTCAGCAGTCACCCCCAAATTGGCATTGAAAGAAAAAACTGGGATGGGTGCATCTCTACTGTGCCAGTATAATTTCTCAACCTTTTTTACTTATCATGCTTTTTGAAGTCACTGTAAAGAAGACTTTCCCCATATAAAAAGAATACTGATGGGTTACCTGAAGCCGAACTTGTCCATGGACACGGACAGGTGTCTGGGCTGGCTGAAACATTTGTAGGTGTTGCGGTCGTCCATGGGAATGAGGTCCACGTCACTGAAGACGAAGCACTCGTAGTCATACTCCTTCAGGGCCTCGGCGTAGCCCACGTTCAGGAGTTTGGCCCGGTTAAAAGTATCGTTTCCATCCTGTTGGGAAAAGCAGCAGTGATTAGGGATCTATAAGAGCGACATGAGACATACAGATAAACAAATATATAGCTGAGAATGTCAATGACATAACCAACAAATAAATAACTGTTCGACCAAAGGTTCTACAGAAGGACCACATAAAAAAAAACAGATCCAAAAACTGAAGCACTTTTTCCGAGAGGACATTAGCCACGATGATGTATCATATCACAAGCAATGACCCAGATGCAACAAAGACAACCAGTTAACTATATTCATTAACTTGGTATAGTAGTGTGAGGCACATGTAAATTTAGCACTCCTATAATATTCCAGTTTCTGTAGTCCAAAACTGTATACTCAAATCATGTGTTTGTTTTTAAATCATGAACGTACAGAGTCATCAGCCTCTTCTTTGAAACAAAACTATGCTTTTTTGCAGGAAGAGCCAGATTCTTAACAAGAAGCTCCAAATTCACCCTGACGTTACGAGTAAAAGGCCTAGCAGTAACACGTTCGCTCAGTAATAAACAATAAGCAGTGTTCTACCTGCTGCTTAGGATTGCAGATTTACCTGTCACTTGATCAACATGGCCTACTCTACTTGCGTCGCACTTAACGTTTTGTGAATCCTTTACTGTGTGGAAAGTAGATTTAGCTCAAAATCCACTGAACTGAAGAGTAATTTGACATGTTGAGATCCTACTTGCACGTTCAAGTCGTTTTCAGTGCAATCAGTTTTAGCTTTTAAAGCTATTATTTAATTTATAATTACCTAAATGTGATTTACACATTCATTTTCCTCCAGTAAATATTCATTTCTGAATTTGTTCTAGTTGACATTTAAAATTGGAATTTGTCACATGCGTATTCCTGTTATCAAGAAGTTCAATTCTGAATTTAAAAGCTCAAAATTAAATTTACTAGTTAAAACTACAAACAAAATAAATGCTCAAATTTGTAGCGATGGTAATCAAAATTTCAAAAATGCGAGTTTAATTTGTAATTGTGTAATAAAACAAATTACTGCATTACATTTTGTACATGAACTTACTACGATAATAATGAACTTATAAACATCTGTACTTATTATTATTATTATTATTAACAATAATAGAAATAATAGAAAATTTAATTTCATAAAAATTTTGTAAACTTGATGTTTTTCCTAGCATCAAATTTTCCAATTTACTGTCAGTTTAGCACTTCTCCCAAAATATTTAGCTCTGTCTCTAAGAATTATGGCTTTATTTGTGTAACGTGAACGCCAAGCCAAGGCTATACCGCCGACGAACTCTACTTCCCAGAACTTTTCGGTTTACCGCATGACCTGTCACTCACAGCCGGCAGCCAATCTAAGAGCAGCTTCGCCAGAGTACTGATTGTTTTCACCTGCCAACCAAATCCTCAACTTTCGTCCTCAACATGCGTGGCCTCATTTACATGACTTCTTGCAAGGAAACAGGTAAAACGGTTCCAGGTTCTAAACTGACATGCCATCCTGCTGGAACAAGTTTCACCCAGTCACGCAGTTTAAACATATAGTGAAATGAAAGAAAGCTGATCATATCTTTCTTTGTAAATTGTGTGTGCATGGTGTGGCTTCAATGATGGCGAGAGTCCTGCTGGTCCAGTCTGCGGTCTGCCAGGCCAAACAGCAAGACTTACAAGAATGACTGTTCAACTACACTAGGCTAGTGGTGCTGTTTAAGTAACAGATTCTCCGTATTTTGGGCAAAGATGTTGACCTTTTTCCAAATAACTGATCTGGGATCAGAACTAGGGCTCTGAGATGCTTTACGAATACAAGCCCTGGTAGCACCGCACATATACCTTGTCTGTATAGAAGTTACAAAGGCTCTTGGTCTGTGAGCCGTCTGTGGTTTCAGCTACGCCTACAGGTTAATAACGATAGAAATTGACAATAATTTAACAGGTGATAAACCTCCCTAATACGAAGCAGCAAAGGAAGGATGGCCTCTGGTTTCCTGTTTAAAACTTTTTCAAAGGTGAAAACATGAAACACATATCCGTGACCTTACAGCAGCCTTGCACTAGTCTTAGGCTAAGAGTTCAGAAGGTAAGCCTTTAAATAAATAATTTTAAATTAAGTGTGAAAATAGACTTTTCCTTCTAGTTCATGTTTTTACCATAGTCAATGTTTATTCAAATGTTTGTTTATTGAAACATTAAAGTCATTTATGTTAAGCTTTAACATGCAATTTAATTCCAGGCTATTCAAAGGGTATTAGTGTAAATCCAAAAGAAAAAAAAAAAAAACTGTATATATTTATTTTGGAATCATACTTATTTATTTAAATGTTTTTTATGTCTCATTTATTTATTTTATAGTATTATTATTATTGTTTTTATTATTATTGTTATTATTATTATTATTTATTATATTATGTTATTGAATAAACAATGTTTAGAGCTTCCCCCCCTTCTTTTGTGAACTGCCTTACAGAGCATCCTTGTCAACTTAGTGCTTGTCTTAAAGTGCTTTTAAACTTGGACTAGATCCAAAATCCTCTGTAATGGAAATGTAAATACCAATATGGTTCGGCCAACATAGCGTGTAGAGTGTCTCTTTTGTTGAATGGGAGATTCCCTTGCTCCAGGACTTTTCCAGGAAGTCGTCTCAAGTTCTCATTCAGGTCCTTTTCACTGCGGTTCACTCTTTTGGCGAGCACAAAAGCAGCGTCTGAGACTGCGTCGGCGATAGCCACAGATGAAGTATCTCCAGGGTCAAGGAGCTATCTGTTAACTGCTCTCTACGCCCAGCAGACAGCAGCAGAAGCGTACTTTTAGGACAAGGGGAAATGAAATCTGTGGTCCCCGAAGGCACCAAGCTGCATTTGTCCTTTGTAGTGGGAGGGACATCCTCGGCTGGCCTTGGAGCCAGGGCCTGGGCTTTCAGGAATCAAGGCTGGACGACCAGAGCATCCAAATTTGGATGGGTTAATGTAGCCAGAGTACACAATGTCTACAGTATCAGATATCACTGTTCTTATCCAATTATCTCTGTGTAGCGTCATTCTACCATCCCCTCAGCCGGTGCTGACTAAGAAACCACCTGACAAAGAAATGAATGGATCCTCCTGAGATCAGCACACACAAAAGGCCATATGCAAAGACCTGAACACGCCCGAATCAAATGATGAAAAGTCAACAGGGAACAAACAAAACAGCTTTCTGGTTACATTCAGTGTTATACATTTCTATTTATTTTTACACACTGGGCCATATAAAATAATGTAATATGATATAATGCTAATATATTACAGTTACCACAGTTTACATTTTTAACATACATTTGACCTAACCTATTTATCCTAGATTACATTTAGCCTAGGTTAAAACTTATCATATATTACATTTAGTGTAGATTAATTTGACAATGACAAAACACATCTCCACTTTTGTCCTTTTTTACTTTTATGCATCATTTGAACACGGCAGCTGCTGTTAACACTGAATGTAATCTCATGTTGAATGGACCAACCGAAACTGTTTGGAAATTCGTCTGGTTTCATTGACTTACATTAAAGTCTCCTGTAAAGTTGCCATTTTGGGGATACTTGTTTTTCTTTGGACAGTGACGATTTAATACAGCATATATTACATTTATCTTTACATTTAGCCTGGATCATATTTGGCACACATTAAAGTTAGCAATGAACTTCTTTAAAACATCGCTTTTATAATACATTTAATAGGATAGTCAAACTTTCGCACTTGACTGCATGTTATTGAAAAAAAGGTTTTACATAAGCCTATATACTTTGTTAAGGATCTTTCTTGGAATCCAAATAAAAAAAATAAAAAAAATTAATAATAATATTTATATATAATATATATATAATGATATATAATAATAATAATAGAATTATAGTAATAAAATTATAGTAATAAAAGTAATAGTACTATCTATATATATATATATATATATATATATATATATATATATATATATATATATATACACACATTTTATTTATTTATAAATAAAATGTTTCAGAGGCTATATATATATATATATATATATATATATATATATATATATATATATCATTTACCCTTTGGAACTGTTAAACAACAGATTAGATAGCAACTATTCAGGACTCAGAAGAAAAAAGAAAATTTAAAATAAAGGGAGAGAGAAAGTGTAGAGAGAGTGTAGGGGACAGAGAGAGAGAGAGAGTAGAGGACAGAGAGAGAGATAGACAGAGAGAGAGAGAGAGAGAGAGAGAGAGAGAGAGAGAGAGAGAGAGAGAGAGAGAGAGAGAGATAGAGATAGAGATAGAGATAGAGATAGAGAGAGAGAGAGAGAGAGAGAGAGAGAGAGATAGACAGAAACAGAGAGAGAGAGGCTAATATTACCAGCAGCAAAACCCAGCCTCTGAAGCAGCCTGTGAGTGGCTAGTGAAAGAGATAGTAGACGTTCTCACCTTTGTCCCCGACGCAAGAGCCACGTGCAAGCCATCAGACATGCAAAAGACTGGCAGTTTGTTGAGAAAAAGGAAGACAGGGAGGGGGATGGAAGGAGGAGGGAGCAATGAGGAGAAGAAGAGAAGGGTGGCAAAGAGAGCGAGAGACAAAATTAGAGAGCAGAGTGAGCAGAGCAGCACAAACAGACAACATTCAAGAGAGAAGAAAGAAATAGTGGGCAAAAAAGCCGATCACCCAGTGGCCACCTGACACCTGGACGGTCTGCTGGACAGACACTAGGGCCAGCTAGCCAGAGTAAGCCTAGGTCCGACAGTGTCTGGCACCACTGAATGATAATTCTGGTTATTTTGCTAAAAGTAGCGTTGTCTTCCACACCGTGCACGGTTAACACTCAGTAAACACGCTGCTGGACTCGCTCCTGTGTTAATCAATGCAGCCTGTCACATGGGCTGCATGGAAAAATACAATGTTCGCCATGCTGGCTAGAAGAATTCAATTTTACTACACTGTGTAGTCTATACCATCATTACAAAACACCAGAAGCACACATCCAAACGTCCAACGAAGTCTGAGCTGATGAAGGAAGTAACTGAGGAATCATCTAATCTAAACCTTTTACAAATACTAACCTGCAGAACAGCAAATAGTCTACAGGATCTGTTTTAAATTTCTACGGAATTATATAGAGAGAATAAATACATAAACGGTAAATTCTATACAGAGAATAAACAAACTAAATTCTATACAGAGAATAAGTACATAAACTGTAACACAGACGGTAAATTCTATATAGAGAATAAACACAGACGGTAAATTCTATATAGAGAATAAACACAGACGGTAAATTCTATATAGAGAATGAACACAGACGGTAAATTCTATAAAGAGAATAAATACATAAAAGAAAAATTCTATATAGCGAATAAACATACTTTAAATTCTATAAAGAGAATAAACACAGACTGTATATTCTATATAGAGAAAAAATAGATTAAAAAAATGTATATAGAGAATAAAAACATACTGTAAATTCTATATAGGTTGTATATATCAGACTTGTATATCCCACCACAGGATGCAACATAGAAAAGGCTTTTAAAATATATACACAAAATATTACAAGACATACAGCAAAGTTATGGACCCCCTTGTGAAATTACATGTGTTAATTTTCATAAGAGACAATTTACTATATTTAAATATACCATTTGTGTGTGTGTGTGTGTGTGTGTGTATGTATGTATGTATATACATACACATATATACACACACACACATGCATACATTATATATCTCTCTCTCATACATATATACACACACACGTATTGTTCCACCAATGTGTTAACTTTAGCAATTAAATTCTATTCTATGCATTTAATCTGTAGAAGCGTGTTCTTTGCAGGATGTGTACTTGTTTTTCATTATATCACTAAAACAAAGGATCCCTAACCTTCTGCACACGACTGTATAGACACAAAAAAATCAAATAACTCATAATTTCATCACCTTCAAGTCTATTTTCATTCATATGGCTTCACCCAGGAAGTTTAAACTCACTATTAAAATATGACCCATATAAGGATTTCTACACTAATGCAAAAACCACTCCGCTGAGGCAGCAATTTCTCCCTGGATAAATCAGAGTCTGGAAATCCAGTCGCAGGAGACTAAAAGTGTAAAGCCAGACGGAGAAGCCCTGCTCTCCGGCTTTCCCCTTATTAGGGCAAAGTCAAAAACATCTGGTACCAGCTCGAGCAACGTAGCAGAGAAACAAGGCACAAGCTGGCAACCACGACAACTTAAACCTTCAGTGTGAGTGGAAAAACAAACATACAAACTTTCCTGGTGGAAATGCACCACAGTGTTTAGAGCACGACTGCTTAGTCCTGCAGCTTGGAAACCGCAATATGCAATGACACTGAACGGAATACCGCAATGCTGATTCACACCAAGTGATAAGATCTGCTGTCGTTACTAGTCTGAGACTAGTTTGAAATAATCTTAGTGTGAGTTTTAGGACGGCTGCAAAAATGCTATGGAGGCACCCAATTAAAAATTTGTCTGAAGTCGAAACCAACAAAATGAACGTTTGACTGAAGGCTGAATACCGAACACGTTCTTCACTCTGTTTCATTAATTCTGCCACTTTTTCACCACTACATAAATTACATAGGCTAAATCCCCATTATAAAGCACATGGGTGTTGTGAGTCAAAGGTAGGCCGCATATTCACAACACACATTTGGCCCACCTGTCCCAAAACAGACTTGGTCCACTTCTGGCACTTATACAGCAAGGTTGTCTACTATTGGCTGAGGTGTGGTCCTAATCTGGCACACACATTGCCCACATCTTGCTACCGGGAACAGTCTACCCAAGTGCCGTCAACCCAACCAGTAACCAACTTGGTTACTGAAACAGCAGCTTAAACATACAGCTCTGTAAACAATTGAGAGAGCACTTCCGTGTCTTCTTAGATCAGCATCTCCACATGTACAGCAGGTTCTCAGTGAGGAACCGAAGGTTGGGTTCTAGCTTTACTGGCAGATACAGTGAGCGTCTGGTTCAGAACAAGGTCAAGCAGCAAACACACAGGACAACACAGCTACAGACTGGCAGAGGGCCAAACCCCCTCTCTACAGACCGTGATGAGCGCCCCCTCATTCCAATGTCCCTTAACCACCGTAAGATGACCTCGAGTGACCTACAGAGAGACTGGCGAGCGGTGGCTGGGGTGAAACGCACAGCGAGCATGGTTCTAAAAACAGGCTTCTGGAGGTCATTAGTGATTTTCTAAATAAACAGATCTAATACAATATCTGATCTGGAGTTTGGGAGACATGGTTCCAGTAGTGTAGAGAATCAAACAGAACTGAGGAATTCTGGTCCAACACAAACCCAGAACCTGTACACCTAGAGACACTGATCATTCTGAGGTGGTCTCCAATTTATCCAGAGTTGTATTTACTGAACACAGGACATGTTAACAAGACTGACAAAGAGCTCCTCACTCCTCACTGGCTGGGATTTTAACATGTTGCTGTAAAATTGGGGTCTGTGTTTCTTTAAGGAGGAAGCGGGCATGTAAACCAAGAGACATAAAGCCAAGAAGCTGCTGCCTGTCTACCTCACTGTGTCAGCTCTGCTCTTTACTCTGTCTGGAGCGCCGTTTGGCTTGAATGCTTGAAGCTGGATAACACTCTGTTTCCCGTCTACATCTGGGAACTAGAAAAAGGCAACAGCATCATTAAAAACATAATTTTTTGTATAAAGTGTTCAGTCTTATCACTCCAAGCGAGATTTTTTTTGTCATTCTTGCCCAAATAATTTTGGCATCCCTAAAAAAATTAAATAAATAAATAAATAACCCCACTTCTCAGTTTGTATAGTCAAATATGACCATAAAATAAAACTTTACCAACAGTTTTGCTATTTCATCAGTTTCATCTGTAATACATCG
>JAMWET010003214.1:0-132500 GCA_024036415.1 Prochilodus magdalenae | reverse complement strand
TATCAGTGCTAGAAGTGGACCAGATCTGCTTTGGGAGAGGTCAATCCAGGTGGTCCACCTTTGGCTCACAGGAAATTGCCAGTGCCAACAGTGGGCCAGCAGTCCCACATCTGTAGAACTGTAGAAACATGGATCCTCTTGGTTTCCCCTGAACGTTGGGCCGGGCCACTAGAGGTTACCACACTCAAACATGTTTTGGTTAAAATAATTAAAACGCTTGATATCAGGAAAATATTATATTTATTTTGTTACCCAGCTGGAACTACCGGCTCACTTAACATCAGATTCATACATTCCCATAGCCAAACTTCAGACATAGTTTGTTTGCTTCCTACTTGATGTCTAAACTAACACAAAATTGCAGGTTAAGCAAAAATAATTGAACACTTCACCCCATTCAAAGTCAACTTCTCTAAATAAATGACTCCTAGTGCCTCATACGTACTGACGTTTCCTTTGCAACGAGGACATCTGAGTAAACACTGACATGATGACTACAAATGCTGTCCATGTCCTGCACACACTGTGCGCTCACTGTTGTTCTTTGGGGGTCAGTTTGCCCCAAATCTGTTTACCTGCTTTAGGTGATACTGAAGTCACTATAAGAGGTAATTGTTTTTAATCTTCAAAAAAAACTTAACAGAACTTTGATATTTCCCAGAAGTTTAAATTGCTGGTGCCAAACTGATGCCAAGGATAAAAGATATTAGCAAATGTAGAAGATTACTATTTTTTCTGAACTAGGTCATTTATGTGTTTACAGTACTAAGGCTGCACTGTAAATGAGGTGGTCACTGGTCACTGCTGCCCGTTTACAGTAGCGATGCATCCTGCTGGTTATAGTCAGATCGGGGAAGGGTCAGTGATAGAGTCCCGCTCTTATCGCAGAGCTGGTTTTTTGTGTGGTAGTGAGTCAAAGGCTTTTCCATTTCAGATTTTCAAATATAATATCAAAATATATCAAATATGTTTATAAAGCAGTGATCTAAACAGCAGTTTCAAGTATTTTAGCCTGTCCCTAGGTAAAGATGGATGTTTGGTCTTGTAAGGCTGGACATCACTGCTAAGGCCTGTTGTACAAACTAAGATTAAACTTGAGTAACTTCCCATTTAACTTACAATGGAGCTATTGTTCATTCATTAAGAGGAAGAAAATATCCAAAATGATGTCAGCCTGTACCATCAGGAGAATACTGTAAGGAAACAAAGTCTTACAGGAAAAACTAGCTTTCAGGATCAAGTTTCACACCCATTTACACTCGTGTTGATTCCAGCAGTATCTAACAATAAAATTACTTCCTTCTGTAAAAAGGCACACTTTACCAAGTTTTGACTTGGGAATTACATTTTTCGCCATTCATACATGCATCGCAACATTTAGCTTTTCTACTGATACTCAGGAGAAACAGAAGGCAGCAGCAGAAGTGTGAAAACAATCAAAAATGATGAACACATCAACGTTCTGTGCCACCTTCAATCAGCTACATAGGACTAATTACGCTATGATGATAATTATCTATAATAAAAACATGTACGCCTTTTTGCCCTTCCTTAGTAACGAGAAGATAACAAGGGAAAACCTAAGGGGTATTTTCACTATGACGAGGCAGATATCAGGTAATAATGCCGGACTGGATATCAGAAGGCAAATGTAGGCAAAAAATTTAACTAGCCAAATATTTAAGACTTGGTGGCCAAAATAACAGAAACATTGTGTACACAGTGTGAATGCACTGCATTTAAAACTCAGAAGATAACCCGAGTGCCAAAGAGCACAGAAGACCATTGCTTTTGTGAAGACCATGGAGGGTCTCCCTAGTGACCTGTTCTGCCTCGATGTCATCAGATCTAGGTCGTATGCAGAATCATGTGTTCTGTTGGTTGGAAAAACATCAGATTCCTCTAAACAGCTTAAAAGTGGCGTCGTTAGTACGCAATTATTTTATTTGGTGGATTTAACAACTTTGTTTGATAGACACAACTGTTGCTGCAGCTCTCGTTTTTGTCCTAATGCTAACGGTGGTTCTGTTGTTCTCGGTATACACTGAGAAATACTTACAGCAAGAATGTTCTCTCTGCATTGTGGGACCCGGAGTGTACATGCATCAGAGGAAAATGATAGTAGTAATTAAAAAAAAATTATTGGTTGTAATACTGGCTAAAATTCCAATATCGAACTGATGACAATAACTGAAAAAATATCCACATACCAGCCACTATTACATGGGTAAAGCTATATATAATGATTTTAAGTCTGCAAAGTTTTAGGTCTGAAACTCCGGGATAAACTCCTAGAGAAACCATTTCCCTCATTGGAATTCAGCCTTTTTCTCTGTTCAAGGTGCCCTTATTGCCCACCTACTGGCAAGCTTGGCTTCCCTCACACAACAGGCAGGAAAATAAAAAGCTAACACCCACGACTCTTAAACATCTTTGCCTGACTTTAGAGGTCAGACTCTGGCTCAAAGTGACACGGCAGATCCGACCACGTTTTGAGAACAGTCATGGCGGTGTGAGGGCAGAACTTATACCAGGACGCCGCTCTGGTCATAAACAGAGCGAGTGACCCCATAGGGGTCATAGGAGAGCGAGGGTTAAAGACCGAGGAGCTCTTACAGAGCATTTCAGACAAGAGTGGATGCAGATGTACAGTCCGAGAAACTTACTGCATTGGTGTTTCAGTTTTGGGAAAACTAAAGCAGTCTTGTAGACCCAAAAATGAATATATACACTGGAAATTGAGCATCAAAGGCCCTTTAAAGACAATCTAATTGTATGCTTAGTCATTTTTAGCAATAAATATTAGTATCGGTTATAACTTAACATGGTTCTGTGTCATCACTAGTCACAATCAAAAGCGTTTTGTGAAGAGGTTTGCAAAGTGTGAATAGTCAAAATGCATAAGCAAGCAGAACAGTGTCTGAAATACTAGGAGCACGTTTTTTAAACATGCATTCTTCTGTCTTTAGAGACCAAACAACTACTCGTTACTACGCTAAGGGTTTCACTGAAAGGATTTAATTGTGAAATTCTTTTGATAAGCTGCTTATAAACTTATAAGCTGAAGTGAACTTTACACAGACAACAAACAGAAATGCAATGTTTTATAACGTCAAATTGATGAAAGAGATAAAGGTTGTTTTCCAAGTCAGAAGTTATTTTCTTTAGAAGCTTATTACACTGTTACAGATCATGCTGGAATGAAACACTCCCAACAGTCCTCAATCCATCTACTTCCTGATACACACAGAGATCCAGCAGGGCTTTTGATATATATAGACCTGCGTAAAAAGTGACTTTGTTTATAACAGCAAGGGTCACCGTCACACTGACCGTCAGTCACGCACATATAATCAATTCGGGTCGAAGGCCGGCCCAATTCTGCCTCTGATACACAGCTATAAACAGATAGGAAGACTGACCTGGTTGATGATGTAGACCCCATAGTCAAGCTGCTGCCGTTGCAGGATGGGATGCAGGTAGTACAGCCAGAACTTGAGGTGCTCATCCCTATTGCGGAAGGGGATGATGATGGCTACCTTCTGCAGAGCGATGCAGTCTTTGGGTTTGTAGCGACCTCCTTCTTGTAGCACTGGGTTCTCATTCCTCACCTGCTCCAGGCTGACCGGAGTGGAAAACTCGATCCGGAGCGGACCCACTGTTCCAGCGGAGACAACAAACAACAGCAACAAGCTCAGGTCATTTGTGCAACGCAACCCTGAAAACCTTTCCCCTGATTGTCTTTGGAAACCATGACTAAGCTCCCTGACAAAACTTCAGAAGTCCAAACACATTCCTCCTTTTGGCCATGCTATGTGGATTTGGCCCTATCATTTTGTTTCTGCTACCATCATTCAATACACAGGGGTATCATTTCACACTAGGCATAGCCTGCACTGGACCTTGCCTGATTACAACATTCACAAAAGTGAATCCCCATGGGCTGTCCTGAAACGGCTATTCTGCTGACATAGCATGGTTTAGAGCAACCAAGTTACATTGATGTTTTTGCAACTAACAGCATCATAACATTTTAAAATACAGGGTTGTTAATCATGAGGTAGAGTTTATAAAGCACAGGTATGGGTCAAAATTCGGGATCCTCCGAAATAAATGCCCCTTTTTGTCACCACTGCGTATATTATATAGCCTAGGTTAAATTCCCAGATACCAAGCGCATGTGGGCCACATCTGGCAAAGATATGGCACTGCTGGCCCACCGTCGACACTGCCAATATGCTGTGAGTCAAAGGTGGCCCAGATATTTATAACTGGCCCACGTGTTCCAAAATCTGGTCCACTGTTGGCACAGATACAGCAGAGTTGCCTACTTTTGGCTGAGCTGTGGCCCTAGTCTGGTGGATATGCGGCCCGCATCTTGATACCAGCAACAGTCTACCCGAGTGCTGTCAATCTATCTGGCAAGTGAGCCAGATGAATGAAAATGGGGAACGTCTGAACACTGAACATCCTTATCATCTCAGCAAACACGCCAGCAACATCCCAGCAGACATACAAGTGCAAGAGTGTAAATATAGCAAAGGGAAAAGCAAGCTTGAGTGACAGATAGAGCGATAGAATGCATGTGCACGCACGTACCAAATAATTTTGCCCGAACAATTTCCGTTTTCGAAGATGGTGCATCCCTAGTCAAAATGCTAGTTATGCCTTCTGCACACCTGTCATTTCAAGCTTTACTGAACTTCAGAGTAACCAAAACACTACACCAAAACATGCACCTCTCAATACAGCTTATAATTTTGTTTTAAACTTATCATTTTAGTTTAAAAATTTATTTATTTTTTTTTATAAATGCCAATCTGTGATATTTTAATGGCAAATGCGAAATCTGCAGATTTTCCCACAGAAGTTCTTAAATACGTAAACAAAGCCATTGGTGGTAGTTTTAATTACCTAACAACCAATTTATACAGTGTTGGTGATAGAAACCAAGGCCTCAATGTTTTGTTTTACAATCAAATCTTGTTGTTCCAGAAGGAAGCCTTTTCCAAAGATGAAGGCCAAGAAAGCCCGCACACAGTCAGCTGAAGACAAGCAGACTAAAGATACGGACTACTGGACAGGTCCTGTGGTCAGATGAGACCAAGATAAACTAATTTGGTTGGGATGGTGTCAAGCATGTGTGGCGGCAACCAGGTGAGAAGTACAAAGACAAGTGTGTCTTGCCTACAGTCAAGCATGGTGGTGGGAGTGTCATGGTTTGGGCTGAATGAGTGCTGCCGGCCTTGAGGAGCTACAGTTTATTGACGGAACCATGAATGCCAACATGTACTGTGACACATTAAGGCAGAGCATGATACCGCCCCGGCACATTTACAACAACTAAAATGAAACGCCTCAAAAATGGAGGACAACAGGTGTCTCCTGAAACCAAACAGGTTCAGAGACCAATCCGAAGCTGGCATGTTTATTTGTGGCTTTGGCAACGGGTAGAAAACACATTTCTGTCTTCGGCACTGGGCCCATTTAAAAGTTCCCACAGGCATATATCGCCACCGAAATACAGTATACACATACAGACTAAAGAGGCTAGCAACTGATAAGCACCTTAGTGACTCCTTAGTGACTGGAGAGAAAGCGAGGCAGGTCTTACGTCGGTCTGACTGGCTCACTGCTGGATGTTAGGAGGCTGGTTATGTCCTGCCCTTGGTAATTACACTAGTTGGTTGTATACTGGAGACAGTAAACTACAGATACTACTACTGTTACTACTACCACCATCGTGGTCTTCCATCTAACAGCTCTTATAAGACCTGACGAGGATGGTTCCCCTTTTGAGTCCTGGTTCCTCTCGAGGGTTCTTCTTCTAGCACTGAGTGAGTTTCTCCTTGCCACTGTGGCCTTTGGCTTGCCCACTGGGGGCTTCGACACAGACTGTCTGTAAAGCTGAAGGATACACTGGAGCAAAACGCAATACGCAGCCACTGTTTCATCCTGAATGGCCACCATTAAGAACCCATGTTGAGGTTTGAGAATTCCTGTAACACTGCCCATTGTGTATCGCTGTTGTTCACTCAATTTCACTAAACAAATCAACAGATGAACCAGTGAGCCGATACACTGAAGGCGGAAAAACATCTTTTCCAACTTCAGCCATGATGGTTAGCCTCTCCGCACTACATGATGCTCTGTAGTCATGTTTGGGACGTGTTAAAGCACTCAGATTTATTAGCAGTAATGTAAGGCGGGTTCCTCGGAAGACAGCAGATCCTGGTGTGGTTTGAAACTATCTGGTTTTAGTGTACACTCATACTACATACTATGAGGGTGATGAAAATAAGGGGCCTCAAAAACAAAGGACGACAAGTGTGTCTAGAAACCAAACAGGTTCATAGACCAATCCAAAACTGGCAAGTTAATTTGTGTGTTTGATGACAGGTAGAAAACACATTCCTGTCCTCGGCACTGGGCCCATTTTAAAATGTCCACAGGCAAATATCTCCACGGAAGTACAATGCAAACAAACACATTGAAAAAGAGGCTAGCAACGGATAAGCAATGAGTGGAGAGATGAGGAAAGCGAGGCAGGTCTTACGACGGTCCGGCTGGCTCACTGCCGGATGTTAGGAGGCTGGTTGTGCCCTGCCCTTAGTAACCACCTACTAGTACCACCACCGCCATCGTGGTCTTCCATCTAACAGTTACTAACAGTTCTTATGAGACCCAACGAGGATGGTTTCCCTTTTAAATCCTGGTTCCTCTCGAGGGTTCTTCTTCTAGCCCTGAGGGAGCTTCTCCTTGCCACTGTGGCCTTTGGCTTGCTCACTGGGGGCTTGGACCCAGATTGTCCGTAAAGCTGCTTTGTGAAACATGTGTTGTAAAAACAGCTATACAAATAAATTTGACTTGCCCACTGCTGAACAGTAGCGTACAGTACGCACTGGAACAATTGGAAGTACACAGTCACTGTGAACCATTAAGGAACCACGCTTAAGTTCGGGAATTCCTGTAACAATGCCCTTTGTGTATCGCTGTTGTTCACTTAATTTCACTAAACAAATCAACAGATGAACCAGTGAGCAGATCTGCTGAAGGCGGAGAAACATCTTTTCCAACTTCAGCCATGACGGTTAGCCTCTCTGCACTACATGATGCGCTGCAGTCATGTTTGAGACGCACCCAGGTTTATTAACAGTAGCAGACCTTTCATCAGACATACCCACTTACTAATTTCAGACTAAACCAAAAGGGGAGTGACAGTTCTCCAAATCCACGTCAATTCAATTTCAATATCATGGCTGTAGAGACCCAAACTATCACGGCTATTACAGTACTGTAAAAAACAAGCTACAAACGTTCACAAAGTGTGAAAAACAAACACTGAAAGTTCACCAAGTTAAACACCACAAGATTAGCTGCACTTTTGTGTTTGCATAAAGGTGATAACAATAACAATAATAATAATATCATATACAAACAATACCAAAGGTGTTTTAGTGCTCACGGTGGCAACATGTGGTCCCGGGAGGATCTAAGAGTTAACACCGACAGGTGTTTAAACATTTTACTGCGCACACAGTGGTATAATTCAGCACATACTTCCTCAAGACATCATGAGCTAGGTCATCAAAACGTCCTAATTAGAATCATTATGCTAACATTCCTGTTAAAGACATTAAGACTATTAAACCAGCAGACTATGATACAGACAAAAAATGTTTCCCATGCCACCTTAAATGAGCAGCAGTTATTATAATTATATATTATTGCTACACCCTTTTATTACTGAAACACCCTTTTAGCCGGATGCACAAATAAGGCTCTACAGAAGCTCCAGCCGGTCCAGAACGCAGCTGCTAGAGTCCTTACTAGAACTAAAACATACGACCACATTTCCCCGATACTGTCGTCACTACACTGGCTACCGGTTAAATTTCGTGTGGACTACAAGATTCTACTCCTTACATACAAATCAGTGAACGGTCTGGCCCCTCAGTATCTCAGTGAACTACTTCACTCATACGAACCCACGCGTGCGCTCCGCTCACAAAATAGCGGCCTGCTGACAGTACCTAGGTTCAGAAGAACCACAGCAGGTGGTCGAGCCTTTTCTTGCGTAGCCCCGAAACTCTGGAATCTTCTCCCTTTATCCGTTCGGGAATCAGACACACTCTCTACATTTAAAACTAGACTCAAAACTTACTTGTTTGCACAAGCATTTAGCTGATAACATCTGTTTACCGCTTTAATTTACATTTCTCCATAAATGGACCAATACCCAAACTTCTCCCTCTTATCTGTCTCCTCTATGAGCGGATCATCCCTGACGGATCACACTGAGGGGCTACCAGCGGAGGGACTCCTCTACAGGACTCTCAGGACTACACACTCTCAATTCAACAAGTTACAGTATCTACCTCTTAATCCTTAATCCTCCTAATCAGTGTCTGTCTCCATCTCTATCCTTCTTTCTCTCTTTCTTTCCTCTTCTTTGTTAAGCACTGGACTGACGTGATCACATCAGAACCCCCAGAGTGGCTAGAGGCACCTGAGCATCAGCGCCACTGTGTGTCTCCTGTCCTGTTTTATCACCCGGCATGACCACAACCTTACACCGACCAGCGTCTGGCCCTGCTTATGGTTGGCTCCAACTTGCAGTTACTGCCTCCTGGACTAATCAGACTGGATCTAATCAGACTGGATCTATCAGATGTTCTTCTATGTTAGTTCTGTCTGTCTCTCTCGTCTCGTCCGGGTTGACCTGAGGAGGTTGGGTTCCGCCCTTGAGCCTGGTTCCTCTCGAGGGAGTTTTTCCTCGCCACTGTTGCCTCTGGCTTGCTCAAGGGGGGCTTGGACCCGGTTGGACCCATGTCTGTACATTAACCTCGTGGTTCCTTTCTTTTTTATAACAAATTGATTTTTTGTGAAGCTGCTTTGAGACAACTTTGGTTGTAAAAAGCGCTATATAAATAAATACTGATTGATTGATTGATTGATTGATAACCCCCCAGGTGCCAGAATAGGAGAGGGGCTTTTGGCCAGTCTGCTTTTCTTAATGGCATCACATGATTGGAACTCCAGTCCAATTGATGTAAGAAGGCTTTATAGAAGGCTGTGGTGATTTGTCAGCATAACGTTCAATCGTGTCATATGTGCCGTGTTGTATAGTGTTGGTGTGATATGTATTTATAATGTATTTAGTATCATTTATTATTCATTATGATCTAGGAATTATTTATTTTATTTATTTTATCTGAAACGGACTGTCATTTTTAATAACATCATCAACCAGTCCAGAAACAGCAGCTGAAAACCAGTAAGGGGCCTAAAATTGGTACATCGGCATTGCGAAATAATGGTGCTGATAAAAGTGCATTGTCCCTGTTAAGCAAATAAGATCAAAGTTCAAGTCTAAACAAGAAGCTGGCAAACAGGAAGTAGATCTCAGCTTAATGTTTAAACTCCAGTTCGACAGTGTAAGTGCTTATCAGAACAAGTTAGCAGCATTAAAATAATAATTAGGTTGTTTTAATAACCCAATTCACGTCACCAGGCAGATAAGTAGTTAGGTTGAATCTGTACTAAATACGTCTCACGGTCAGCCTTTAAATGACAGCACACACTTGTTCTGGGTTTTCATAAGTTTATATTGGCTATGTTGTTGTTATTATAAGGCTTACCCAAGCAAAAGGTACGGCTAATTTCATTCGCAGAGAAACTATTTCTCCAGGACACTCAAACCATAATGAGGCATAACTGGTAACCCTGATCGTTTGGGTCACTATAACTGTGATATTAAAATGTTATACCATTTTATCTCCAGTAAAGTGATGCAAACTGCAGCACGGGGTCAACAGGGCTGCAAGCAAAGAGCTGAAGTTCTCGTGTCAACCCATGCCAGCATCCACAGGAATGCCAGGCCTCACCTACAACTGTAAAAGCCTATTATAGTCCAAGGAAATGCATTGCACCTTGTTCGTAGATCAAAGCACTTACACACCCAAAAGTATTTACATGCCCTGCAACTTAACCGTGACAGCCCTGACACCAGCTCAGCTCGATCGGACGGTGAAGGTAGAGCTGGAAATGGTACATCACTCACGGGGAGCACAGCTGCTAAAACATGAAGCAAGAAGCCAGAAAAGTGAGAAACAGAGGCTGGGACGTGTCACCTTACGGGCAAACTGATGGACAGGAGCTAACATCAAATGCACCAGAAGGGGCACAGCGGATTTGAAGCGTCACAGTGAACTGATAAGATAAGATAGGATAAGATAACTCTATTGATCTCAAGGCGAAATAACAGAGCTCCTTACATATCAATGAGACACATAGCACACATAGAAGCTCCTTGGTGTAGCTTAGCGGTTAACACCACTATCCGCCAGGGGGCCATGTGGGGACTGGGGTTCGAATCCCGGTCTGGGTGACTACGCTGAGCTACACCAATAAGAGTCCTTGGGCAAGACCCCTAACACTACATTGGCCTACCTGTAATATGATTGACCTTGTAAGTTGCTCTGGATAAGAGCATTAGATAAATGCCATTAATGTAAATGAATGTAAATACAAAAATAAAAAACTGATAAAAATACATTTTAAAAAGCCGAATATATAAAAAACAAATAAAAAAAAAAAAAAAATATATATATATATATATATATATATATATATATATATATATATATATATATATATATATATATATATATATTAAAAGTAATATAATACAATGAAGACACGGCTTTTCTTAAAGTGCAAAAGTACAAGGTACAAGGGGTTGGTGTGGCTCAGCGGTTAACACCACTATACACCAGAGAGCTACCAACCCATATGGGAGACAGGGGTTCAAACCCCAGTCTAGGTAGCAAATGCTGAGCTACACCAATTTACTAAATGTAAATGTATGGTATAGCAGAGCGTAACACAGATGTGCAGTATGTAGACATATGGATAAGGGACAGGTTTATCAGACCGAGGGTTGCCACCGTCCCGTAAAATACGGAATTGTCGTTTATTTGGTTCTTTAATAAATATTAATACAGGAAGCAATTTACGTATTTCCGTAAATGTCTAATACACACATCTGTCACACACACATAAACGCTAAATCTAACAATAATGATCAAACCCCCACCCCCTGACTACGCTCCTCTGTGTGTCTGTGCCTGGCTGCGGGCGCCCTACCCCGCAGGAGTCAGGCCTGTAGTGGTCATGGCCCAGAGGAGCCGTGGTGGGCGTCCCTCATTGTCATGTCTGAAAGGTGGCAACCCTAATCCGATCTCATCATAGAAGACAGCAGACCTTCGAATCAGGCTAAACCTGAGAGATCCAACAAAGGAATTTAGGACAGCAAATCTTAATGAATGTCAGCCTGGATCAACAATCCTACCTTCATCCCAAATCCTAGACAATAAAGCCACATACTTCGACTAATTCCAGACCCAGTAAATCCATATCCAGGACAGTGGGAGCACATTCCTAACTAACTTCGTCTCTGGAATGAATGGAAAAATGAGAGGACAAAAAAAGGGAGACCATAAAAGGTCTAACACCACAAGAACACAAGCACCATGTCGGTGTGTAGAGGTTCCTACCGAGCAAAGGCGACGGGTCCGGACACTTCTCCAGCTCTCGGGGGTTGTCAGTAACGTTGGGGTCTCTGAGGACAGGATGAGGAAAGGTGGTGGGCTTTGCCTCTTCCTCGCTGCCATGTCCGTAGGCTGTCAGCTTTCTTTGGTCCTGCTGGATTTGCTGGTTTTGTACGAACGTTTGCTTAAAGTCCAACGACCTCACATAGTAAAACACAGTAACAGAGATGTGGAGAAAGCACAGGAGCACCACCAGAGTGCACGTCCTATGAAGGAAATTAAAATTCACACTCGAATCCCGCATGTTTAAACACCCGACCCCCGACCTAACTAGCTAGCCAAAACAATAACCACAAAAAACAAGAGATATAATATATTTCTATATATTTACATATATATTTGGTTTCTTAGCCCCAACTAATGTTACCTGCTCGTGAGCTAGTCGCATTTGGAGCTGGCTAGCTATTCTCTAAACGCCTTCCTGTTTAATACCAGCATTTTAGTTAGAGTTCTACATTAAAAGTGAGTAAAAGAAAGAAAATAAAATGTATAGTTTCCAGGTAAGTAACGCTCCCAACAAGGTCTTCGCATTCAAGCGACCAGAGTGAGGTTTTCCGTCGGCTAAAAACTTTTCCTCGGCGTTATTTTCTGAGGAGTTAGCTAGCTCGTTAGCATTAGCCGCTCGGCTAAATTATTGTTTTTATCAAACTACGAATCCGCTTCTCCGCCGCGTAGACTACGAGATTATGAACCGACGGGTAAATGATGACGTTCCGTGAACTTTTTCCGGAGGTTTAAGGTCGGTTTCGTTGCGGTTTCGCGAAAGAAAAGTGCTTCCTTTGGAGGAAAGTCGCTTCGTGTGGAGAAGTAACGGAGCAGAGTCGATTCGGATTTGACAAGTCAGAGCACATCACCACGGCTACGTAAGATACGCAGATTACGTTCACTGCGTAGCCACCGTAGCTGTGTTAACTAGTCATGTGCTGTTAAATGCTGGGTTGGTTTCCTATAGGGTTTTGAATGTGGATTTTGCGATTTAGGAATGACCTGACATAGTTAGTGTCCTGAGTATATAAGGGTGTGTCTTAAATGTAATTATTTATGGCCTCTGTGTATTAATTTGTGGGCTTAATATATTAATACACGCGCTGAGTGTATTTACATGTGCCCTGGATATGATAACTCATGACCTCAATTCGTTCATTTATGGCCTAATTATACTAATTTGTGGCCTGAGTATAGTCATTTACGGCCTCTTTTAAATAACTTGTGGCCTCATTTTAATAACTTGTGGCCTCATGTGAAAATTTGTGGCTTCAATATAGTCGTTTGTGTTCTCAGTAAATTAGTGCATGACCTAAATATAAAACATTCATGATCCCAAGATATTAATTTGTGGCCACAGTATAATAACTCGTGGCCTTGGGGTATTATTTTGTGCCCTCAGTATAATATCTCATGGCCTCATTATATTAACTTGTGCCCTCAGAAAAATTACTCATGGCCTCAGTATATTAATTTGTGCCCTCAGTATAATAACTCATGGCCTCAGTATATTAATTTGTGCCCTCTGTATAATAACTAATGGCCTCTGTATATTAATTTGTGCCCTCCATATAATAACTCATGTCTTCAGTATATTGATCTGTGCCCTCAGTATAATATTTTGTGCCCTCAGTATAATAACTTGTGGCTCCAGTATATTGATTTGTGCCCTCAGTGTTCAGTTTGCACTACTCAGTTGTATTAGATTTATTAATTATAATAAAACGACCCTCTGAAATAAAGATTCAGTTTTCTGGGTCTGGGGTCCTTTAACAGTGGGCGCAGGGCGATTATGTAACCTGGCGCAGCCTACGTAACCTGCGGAAGTCTCTACACTAGGAGCCTAACGGGTTTAATATAGCGGAGAGATGAAATCACTTACTGTAAGTGAGTGTATTATTATCATTATTATTATTAATACTGTATTTAAACAATTAAATAACAGTCTAGTGTTTAATGTTCCGTTCTTAATTTCACTAACCGGTTAACGAACTGACCACAACACCACGTGTCTCACCACCTGATCACGTGTTTATCATATAGCCGGATGTAATTATCATCAAAGACCTTTTTTAAGACTTAATATAGAAAGTGAGGTTAGTCGTCACTACTGCTTGTTGTGACTGTGCTTGTTCTATACAAGCATCCATACAAACCAAGTCATGACGTCATAAACGTGATGCGTCTTGAGATCAAACTGATGTGCAATAACAATAATAATTCAGTGATGTAATAAAAGCAACGATGAGATCCAAACAGCGTGACTCTGAGAAGTCCCGAAAATAACTTTCTGAAAGCTGGAAGTAGTTTGGGTTTTTACGTCGGTGTTGGGCGCCACCTTGTGGTCACGTGTGCTAGAACAATAAGAAAGTCAGGGAACAGTGAGGGCACAGTTAGTTGGAGTACCTGTCAATACACACACTGTGTTTTCAGTGACCAGTGATGGACCAAGTACACAAAGCATGTGGTGGAGTTAAAGAAGAGTTCTTGAGAGTTGGTTCAGTGAAAAAAAAAAGGAAAAACCCAGTACAGTTTGTCAGCGATGTATTTTCAGATTTAGTAATGTTGATTTTCAAAATTAATGCACTTTCCTAAAGTCATTTTTCAAATGTAATGCTCTTTGTTTTTTTGCATTTTTCAAACTCAGTATATATTATTTTCATATATTTGTGTCAAACTTGCAACTTTGTTTTTAAACTTCCAGCACTTTTTTTCAGTGAAAAACTATAAACATGCACTTTTATTTTTGAAACTTAATGCACTGTTGATGTATTACATGCCATCCATGTGTTAAGTCAGTGAGATATGTTCTGTTCACTAAATAAATCTGAGATTGTGTAAATGCTTGAATGTGTTTTTTAACTAAGAATATTTCAGTTTCACCAGATAATCAAATAATATTATTTGAAATAATAGATTATGTATCATAAATTATTTTCGTATTAATACATGATTGGGTTGGTTTTAGTAATATTGTATGTGGAAATTATGCAATTGTAATTAGGTAATATTGAATGTAGAAATTAAGTAAACATTACTAAAAGAAAGGATTGATTGAGTAAAAAATTAATTAAGTAAAGTTTACTAAAAGAAAAAAATGATTGAAGTTCAGTGCACTTAATTAATCTATGTAACATTTAAGTCTTGAAACCAAGTTTAAGTAACTTAAATTTAAGCAAATTCAATTTACTTAAAAAAAGCAAACGCAGAAAGTTGCAAAACTTTTTTAAAGTAAATTTTACTCATCATTTTTTTCAGTGTATGGAGAGTAACAGTACTAAAGTATTTACCTTTAAATGTACTTAAGTATGGAGAGTAACAGTACTAAAGTATTTAGTTTTAAATCTACTTAAGTATAGAGTAACAGTACTAAAGTATTTACCTTTAAATCTACTTAAGTATGGAGAGTAAAAGTACTAAAGTACTTACCTTTAAATGTACTTAAGTATAGAGAGTAACAGGTTTACAGCACTGCATCTGTAGGTCATAAACATAAACCAGCCAAACCTAGTTTACTATAAAGGGACATAGTGTTTATATACATTCAGAGAAAGACGCTCACCAGTCATGAGGGCGTGTGTTCATATTTCAGCATTGTGTCTATTTACCTGCAAAGTCAGGAACAATCTGTTTGATCTGTTCGCTGAGGCTTTGATGTGTTATGGTCAGTCAGTGCTTGCATTAACCCACCATCCTGCTTTACCTGCCTTCCTCCGGGGGCTCCTCGATGTGGTCCAGGCCTGAAATGGGCATTTCCATGGATGCTGAGAATCCATAAATATGCCTGTAAGCTTGTGTGCACATAAGCCCAAAGGAACTACAGGTTGTAGCGGAGTGGACAGTCAGACACAGACTTTGAAATGTGATGGAGGTAAAAAGTACGAAGTCGGCCAAAGAGTTGAACATTGTGGCTTTTGGGGAACGCAGAGTTTTGGTAGTGTATGTCACAGGTATGCTCGCAGTAGTACTGGGAGACCCATTACAAACCACTCCACACCGCCAGTGATGCTGAGCATGGCACATGACCCAGCCCTGATTTTGGCCAGTCTCTGAAGGATGAGTAAAACGTGCAGGAGAACACATTTCACAGCTGATATTTGAGAACTCAGGCTTTCATCTTAAGACAGCTAGATGGACCTACAGAGTAACTTATTTGTGAATGCTTTAGCGTTTAGTACATTTCCACATAAATGTGACCTGAAATATGATCAGATCTTCATGAGAATGACTCTAGGGGATCAGAAAGAACACCATGGTAGCATCTTGGGATCTGGAAGTCTCTCATAATCTGGCTGTCAGGTCTATGAGTCCAGAATTGAGCAAACCCTAAACAGGAATACATTAAAGGCATTTAGCAGACGCTCTTATCCAGAGCGACTTACAACCGTGCTCAGTGTTTCCAGCTAGTACAGGAAGGGTAGAGTCTAAAACTCACCATGAGCTCAGACACTGCCCGAACAAGGGCCAGTGCTGATACCTAGAGAGATCAATACACAGACATATATAAAGTAGAAGTGCACTACCTGGCAACCCCAGCCCAGCGCTCATAACTAGAGAGATCAATACATAGACCTATATAAAGCAAAAGTGCACTACCTGGCAACCCCAGCCCAGCGCTCATACCTAGAGAGATCAATACACAGACATATATAAAGTAAAAGTGCACTACCTGGCAACCCCAGCCCAGTGTTCATACCTAGAGAGATCAATACACAGACATATATAAAGTAAAAGTGCACTACCTGGCAACCCAACCCAGCACTCATACCTAGAGAGATCAATACACAGACATATATAAAAGCAAAACGGCACTACCTGGCAACCCCAGCCCAGAGCTCATACTTAGAGAGATCAATACACAGACATATATAAAGTAAAAGTGCACTAGCTGGCAACCCCAGCCTAGGGCTCATACCTATAGAGAACAATACACAGACATATAAAAAGCAAAGGGCACTACCTGGCAACCCAACCCAGCACTCATACCTAGAGAGATCAATACACAGACATATATAAAAGCAAAACTGCACTACCTGGCAACCCCAGCCCAGCGCTCATACCTAGAGAGATCAATACACAGACATATATAAAGCAAAAGTGCACTACCTGGCAACCCCAGCCCAGGGCTCATACCTATAGAGAACAATACACAGACATATATAAAGCAAAGGGCACTACCTGGCAACCCCAGCCCAGAGCTCATACCTGGAGAGATCAATACACAGACATATATAAAGTAAAAGTGCACTACCTGGCAACCCCCGCCTAGGGCTCATACCTATAGGGAACAATACACAGACATATAAAAAGCAAAGGGCACTACCTGGCAACCCCATCCCAGCACTCATACCTAGAGAGAACAATACATAGACATAAATAAAGCAAAACTGCACTACCTGGCAACCCCAGCCCAGCACTCATACCTAGAGAGATCAATACACAGACATATATAAAGTAAAACTGCACTACCTGGCAACCCAACCCAGCACTCATACCTATAGAGAAGAAAGGTCATTATAAGTGCAACACAAGTACACACAGCCTACACCTCTACTAGAGCTCACTCACTTAAGTGCATTACGAAGAGACGGGTCTTCAGTCTGCGCTCGAAGACCGTGAGAGACTCGGCTGTTCGGACAGCCAGTGGGAGTTCATTCCACCATCTGGGAGCCAGGGCAGAGAAGAGTCTGGACGCTTGTCTTTCATGTGTCCTCAGGGCCGGCGGGTCGAGTCGAGCTGTACTTGAAGCTCGAAGGGCTCGAGGTACAGCTCGACTCTTCACCATTGACATAAGGTAGGGAGGCGCTGGTCCATTCTTGGCTTTGTAGGCCTCAGAGTTTTAAATCTGGCAGCGACAGGAAGCCAGGGAAGGGAGCACAGGAATAGAATGTATAGAGTGATAGCACTGAGAAATCCAACACTCTCCGGGAAGAAGATTTCTGACTCCTAAAGTTTCCTAAAGACCACCTGGACGAGTCAGAGGACCATGTTACCTATTACTATTTATTAAATATCTAAAGCAGCTTTGCACGGACATATACAGACATTGGGTCTCATTCACACTGTGTTACTGAGTTCTTGAGACGAAGTCTTTGTCAGAGATCAAAACAATGGCTGGGAGAGTGGCTAACGGTCTTAAACGGCTGGTGATTAGCATGTCAAGAAAAGCTTGTCAACGTGTGTCAGACAAATGTGTTTACAAAGGTCCTGTTGATCAGTGACAGGTATTTGTGAGGACTGTCCATTTACAGCTTAACACAGAGTTGCAGAACGACCCGAGAGCAGCGGATACTCAGAGGCATGGAGAGCAATGATCAGTGAGCTGGGTTCTGAGAAAGCTTGAGGTGCGTGCATGGTCCAGCCAGTCTACTGACCTGAATCCTATTGAAAATGAATGTAGGTTCATGTCCATTAAAGCCGGGTTCACTTTGACTGAGCTGATTTAGTTTTAGTCTTAGTCTTTTAACCAGAAGGTATATAAGTTTAGTCACATCTTAGTCTTTACGGTTTAGTTTTAGTCTAGTTTTAAACCAGAGCTGTATGTTGACGGCCTGTTTATCATAAGGAAATGAGGCGAGAACTAAACGACAAGTTCAACTTGAAAAAGGGAACTGTAAAGAGTCACCAGTTCAAGACAGCACAACATAAAAACCAAGTCACATTAAACTTCCCTAAACTTGCATCAAACTGTTTTAATTTTTCATAGTTTATTAAAAATAACATGGGATTATTAACATTATTAATTGATATAAATAATGATTATTAATATTATTAATTGATATAAACAATGATTATTAATATTATTTTAATTTATTTAAATAATGATTATTAATATTATTAATTGATATAAACAATGATTATTAATATTATTTTAATTTATTTAAATAATGATTATTAATATTATTAATTGATATAAACAATGATTATTAATATTATTAATTGATATAAACAATGATTATTAATATTATTTTAATTTATTTAAATAATGATTATTAATATTATTAATTGTGTCTCATAAACAATGGACACTTTAATTCACATTGCACTCCTCGACTGCATCCTTGCATTTCTGTATTACTATTTAAATAATGATTATTAATATTATTAATTGATATAAACAATGATTATTAATATTATTTTAATTGATTTAAATAATGATTATTTCATATTATTAATTGATACAAACTGATTTAAAAAGCAATGGATTTTATTGTGCTGTTTTCTGATCAGGACTTCTGGTTAGATGCTAACTGCATAATATGGCTCTGCATAAAAGTGATCTAATCTGTTTGTACGACAAATCTAATCTAATGGAAAAATTCAATGATTATTAATATTATTAATTGAATTTTCTTACTATAAACCCCAATTTATTTAAATAATGACTATTAATAACTTAATTTATAAACAATGATTAATATTATTTTAATTGATTTAAATAAGATTATATGGAATTAAATGGATCCCACTGAAACACAGGAAACAATATACAAAACTGATTTAAAATATTTTTTTTTTTTCTGATCCTAGGAATAATATGGCTTTTTTTGATCTTTTGTACGATCGGATGGAAACTTCACTAGGATTATATATATATATAATTCATATAAAACTTTTCATATTTGGTTTATATGGAATCCCATAGATAACAATACAAAACACAATATTTGTTTTTTTTTTACCTCATAAACTTTATTTCTTTTATATATAACTTCACATTTCTGTTATTAATTGTATATATATATATATCATTGCTGATTGATTTTTTTATTTTATGCATCATTGACATTTGTGGCACTTAGCTGACACTCTTATCCAGAGCGCCTTACAAGGTTAATCATATTACAGGTAGGCCAGTGTAGTGTTAGGAGTCTTGCCCAAGGACTCTTATTGGTGTAGCACAGCATAGTCACCCAGACCGGGATTCAAACCCCAGTCTCCCACATGTGGTGGTGGCTCCCTGGCAGGTAGTGGTGCTATCCACTGAGCTACACCAACCCCTTCAAATTTCATGATCAATGGGACCAAAGAAATGACCCAAAACCGCTTGGTAAAGACAGGTTTTTGGCCTCTCCTTTAAAGCTGACATTTTGGAGATACTTGCTTTTCTTTGGACGGAGATGATATGCTCATTCTAAATATGATGCCTGCAGTATGTTCCAAAGGAACTGGGACAGGAGCAGGTTTACCACTTTTACACTTTATGAGATGCCATGTTTGCAATAGGAGGCTGGTGGGTGATGGTCAGCTTTTCACATACGCTCGGCCATACAGTATATTTACTGTGGCAACATCTAGGTCTACAACATCTGACCCCCAGTGACAGCTGAAGGAAGATGCATGTGGTGACTTTCTCTTAAGCGCAGCACGACTGTGAGGCTATCTGTTCAGACTGTATGCACTGAAAGATCCTTCTGTGGCTGGACACACCAGTGACTGCGCAGACATGGAGGCTGAACTACAGCCTAACATAAAGAAGTGTATTTATCAAACCGCAGATCCAGGATCAGCTCTGTTCATTCATAGCCTGCCCATTCAAACCTAGTCCTGTGGATCTGAAACGCAGATCGGCAGCTGTACTGTATAAGACACTTGATGAATACGTCCCAGTTTGTGTTTTGCACCAGCAGATTACAAAGTTCCACTGAAGTCGGTTCCTTGTGTTTCTCGGTCTCTTCTTCGTGCTGCTCTTCCTCAGTAGTGGCGTCTTTGCAGCAATGTGACCGATAATGGCCTGGGAAAGCTTTCCACGAGGCTTAGGAATGGGCTCATGGGAATTTCTGACCATTCTTCCAGAAGCACATTTGTGAGGTCAGACACTGATGTTGGACGAGAAGGCCTGGCTCTCAGTCTCCTCTCTAACTCATCCCAGAGGTGTTCTATCGGGTTGAGGTCAGGACTCTGTGCAGGCCAGTCCAGTTCCTCCACACCAGACTCGCTCATCCGTGTCTTTATAGAGCCTGCTTTGTGCACTGGTGTGCAGTCATGCTGGAACAGGAAGGGGCCGTCCCCAAACCATGGAATGGTCCAGAGTGTCTTGGTCTGCTGAAGCATGAAGAGTTCCTTTCACTGGAACTAAGGGGCGGAGCCCAAGGCCTGAACACCAACCCCACACCAAAATCCCCCCTCCACCAAACTCTACACTCGGCACAGTGCAGTCAGACCAGTACCGTTCTCCTGGTACCACCAAACCCAGTCCAGTGGCTGCTTTGCATTGCTCTTAGTGATCTAAGGCTCGGATGCAGCTGCTCGCCATGGAAACCCATTCATGAAGCTCTACACACGGTTCCTGAGCTGATCTGAAGGACACATGAAGTCTGGAGGTCTGTAGTGATGGACTCTGCAGAAAGTTGGTGACCTCTGTGACCTATGACCCTTGTACGCGGTCTAACACATCCTGGCTGAGCTGCTGTCATTCCCAATCACTCCCACATGTTCTAATCCCACTGAGAGTGGACTGGAATATTTAGTAGGGAGGAAATTTCACGACTGGACTTGTAGCACAGGTGGCATCCTATCACGGTACCATGCCGGAACTCACTGAGCTCCTGAGAGCGACCCATTCTCTCACTAATGTCTATAGGAGCAGTCTGCATGTCTAGCTGCTTGGCTTTATACACCTGTGGCCATGGAGGTGATTGGAACACCCGGATTCAGTGATTTGGATGAGTGAGTGAAGACTTTTGGCAACATAGTGTGATATAGAGAAGTAGCCGAATAGGGCTACTGTCCCAACTGCGTATTAATCACCTACTGATCCAGGATCAGCTCTGTTCATGCATAGCCTGTCTATTCAGACATAGGCCCACAAATCTAAAACTGATCACAGATCAGCAGTTGCACAGTGTTTTTTTTTTTCTTCCAGCAGATTGCAAAGTTCACTCACAGCAGCTCAAGTCAGTTTCCGTACGAATACAAGAGCGTCCTCAAACTGCTTCCTTCTACAGAATTGGCTTCATTTGCTTAGTCAGTAAAGTGAAAGTAGCCTCAAAGTGAATTATCAAACTCCACAGTGTAGATAGAAAGTGTCGCCTCTGACTGAGCTGTACGCAAGTCATTACAGAACAGGCTGTGCCCAAAGCCCCTAATCTTCACATACACACCATTTCATTCATCGTAATTACAGTCTACAGCTTTAACCTCCCACTACGGCCACATCTCAGGCTGAAACGGCCAGCCCTTTCACCTCAGGCTTAAAGAGGAATTCTGCATTTCTCAAACACACAGAGACGTAAACAGAATCGATCATACACTGCAATACTGACTTTTAATTTTTTTTTATTTTGAATGGTAACTTAGCCATTCATGGCTTTAATGTAGTGTAATGTACTCATTGGCTTCAATTTAGCATTAACCTTCTATATTAATTTTAATTTCGTTTATATATATTATATAATATATATAAAAACTATATGATATGCAATACGACTATATACTCCATAAGCTATGCATAATGAATATGCAAAAAACTGTATAATCTCACCTGGACAATAGGTCAGGTAGATTATACAGTTTAGCATATAGTCATTTACATTCTATAATATAGCTATGGAGTTATATATATTGCATATCAAGAGTTTTTTTAATTAATATATAATATAATAAATATATATATATTATATATATATATATATATATATATATATATATATATATAACGACTATATATATATATATATATATATTTATATATATATATATATATATTTATTATATGTAGATATGTATATTATTGTTTTATTTTTATTTAATTTAATTTATTGTTTTTCCCTCTGTCTCTCTCTCAAGTAGGAACTTTATATATTTTAGCCATATGTTTAATTATTTTGTGTGTAAAGTGCCGTTGGATTGCTGCTTCAATTTCGTTGTACACTGTGCAATGGCAATAAAGGCATCTTACCTCATCAGTGGTCTCAGTATATTATATTTTGGCCTACTGTCACATGTCGTCCAGGTTTTCACCTGTCGGTGATGCTAAACGAGTAGAAGAGCTGGACAAACATGTTTCTGGAAGACTACTTTGCCTCACAGGGCTCCTTATGTAATACGCTTTGGTTCAAAACTTAATTTCACAACATTGTAAAACAGTATCTAAGGCAACGGAGAGCATGCACATAAGCATTCCATGTAATAACATTGGGGGGAGGAGGATTTTAGAGGCAAACATTTGGTTTCTATTGCCACCACTGTGAACAATTCTGACTCTGTATGTTTCTCCAGAACACAGCCTTTCACACCAAAATCTCACAGCTGTAAGCACACACACATTTTTGACCAGTAGGTGGAGTTCCTCTTTCAGTTTGTGTGCTGGAAGAGCTTAGACCAATGCTACACAATGCCCTTGTATGTTACAGTGTGGGTCTGTGGTAAACAACATTACCCCAATAATGTATTTAAGCCATTAAAACTATTTTAATATGGCATGGCCACAAGTTAATATACCAACTCGCCAGAATACTATACAGATACCATAAATTAATATATTGAGGCCACAAATATCAAAAATTATATTAAATATATGGACCTGGTGGACTTAATATATAAACTTGTGGCCTTAATATAATAATTTTTACACTTTATATAGTAGGTTGTGGCATCAGTATAGTCATTTGTTTACTTAATATAGTATCCTGCAGCCCCGATATACTAACATTTAATAAGTGCTCTCAGTTTATTCATTTGTGCCCTTTGAGCCTATATTAATTTGTGGCCTTGTTATAGTAAACTGTTGCCTCAATATATCAATTCATGACCTCATAATGTTAATTTGTGACCTCTGTATAGTACCTTGTGGCTCTAATATAGGTTAATTAGTGTACTCAATATATTCATTTGTGCCCTCCGTATAGTAAATTGGGCCTATATTCATTTGTGACCTCATTAAAGTAAGTCGTTGCCTCAATAAATTCATTTGTGGCCTTAATATAATAATTAACGTACTCTGTATAGTAAATTTTGGCCTATATAATTTTTGGTGGCCTTAATATATGTATTGGTGTACTCAGTATATTTAATTTGTGTTCTTAATATATTTAATTTGTGCTCTCAATGTAGCGATTTGTGGTCTCAGTATAGTATATTGTGGCCTATATTAATTTATGGCCTGAATGTAGTAAATTGTGGCCTTAGTATAGTAAGTTGTTGCCTCAATAAATTAATCTGTGGCCTTAATATAATAATAAGTGTACTCTGTATAGTAACTTGTGGCCTTAATATAATAATTAGCGTATTCTGTATAGTAAATTGTGGCCTATATCATTTTTTGTGGCCTCAATATAGTAATGTGTCCCCTCAATATATTAATTTGTGCTCTTAATATAATAATTCAGCCTTAAATTATTAATTTGTGAATTTGATGTAATAACTTGTGGCCTTAATATATGTATTTTTGTATTCAACATGTTTAATTTGTGCTCTCAATGTAGTAATTTATGGTCTCAGCCTAGTATAGTGTGGCCTAAATTAATTTATGGCCTGAATGCAGTAAATTGTGGCCTTAGTATAGTAAGTTGTTGCCTCATTAAATTAACTTGTGGCCTTAATATAATAATTAGCATATTCTGCATGGTATATTGTGGCCTATATGAATTGATGGCCTGGATGTAGTAAAGTGGGCCTCAGCATATTAATCTGTGGCCTCTGCACAGTAATTCACCTCAGTATATTAATTGGTGGCCACGAGTTATCGAACAGGACAGTCACCATGCCTCTGCAGCGGCCCGTGCACAGCCAGCGAGAAAACGGGTGACGTCACGCTGACAGGCCCCACGAGCTGCACAACTCGGCGATGTGTTGGAATGCGCGCGAGCGGCTCGAACTTGGCCGAACAAGTTAGTTTTCGGGAAACAACTTCGAAAATACACGCGATTGTGAGCAGAAAGGACTGAAAAGAGACGAAGGAACGCACACGGTAAGTTATCCACACCAGACTCGGACTCGTTTTGGAGTGTAAAAGTGGACTTTGGTCCGTCGCACTGAGGTAAAAATGGAGGCAGAGCGGATCTAGGCGCTGTCCAGCAGGGCTGAGCGAGTTACTCTATTCAGCACGGAGAGATCAGGACCACGGCTAACACACCAAACTCTGGCACACAGCGGCTAAAAAACCTCTCACACACCGTCAACTCACAAAACAGGCCACCGGCCGTCGACTGAACACAGTTCTGAAACTTTTACAGGGTGTTTTATCGAGCGAGACGGTGCGCCTGTCTTCCGGGAGCGGAGGAGAAGTAGAGAGCTAACTTGAGGTGGCTGTGGTAGTTAGCTTGGTTCCAGGCTAGCCGTTGCTGAGCTGCGTTACAAGCTCGCGCTGCATTTGTGTTGACGTCCCGTTCCTTCTGGGTGTCGGGGTTTAAGCTGGACAGCGACTGTTCAGCAGCAGCTCCTGTGTTTCGTTTTTTTTTTTGTTTACCTGTTTGCTGTGAAGCTATTTCCTGCCTCTGCTCTGAACTTTTCGTGCCCGGAAATCCTCTCTCTAAAAGTTCTAAACCCAGCTTTAGGTCGACCAAAAGCGCCGTTTAAGACGGTGTCACGACTTGTGACAAACACAGCCGACTGGTGTACGTGTCCTAACGCGAGGTCGTCCGTTGGTGGGCTTGCTAATGGCCGCATGAGTGATTTGGTGATTCCCTGATTGTGTTCCTGCCCTGGGAGCTGTCCAACCAGGGCAGCGCTTCCTCGCTTTAATGGAGGAAAGTTTTTGGTGGCTGCCTTTGCTTCTAACTTAACACCAAACTTGACCAGCACTAGTAGCCGACAGGAGACGAGTTAGTTACGTGGACGCTAAGCCTGTGCTTTGAGCCGATCGAGCGGCGGTGAGGGCTTTTGGTCGAGCCTTTGCAGCAGCGCCTGGTAGTTGTTGGTGGTGCTGTTGTATGTAAAATGGCCGAACTCGAGTTGCTCGGCGTGTAAACGTGGAGGAGGGCCTGCTGGAGTTATGAGACTTTTGCATGCTGGGCTGAAAGAAAGGAAGCTTCGTTTGATCTTTTTTTCCACTTATTGACAACCAAAACAAAACCTTTATAACTCAGCATGTGTTTAGAGGCGAGCTAGACCTTAGTGTTCCAGTTGTTTGTTTGTTTCTTTTTTGTTTATTTATTTATTTATTTATTTATTTATTTAACTTCTCCTGGATGCCATCAGGAACACAAAGACGCATGCTGTGCATCACCACTGTAGGGTATAAACAGGGACACTGCAGGTGATCTCAGTTTATAGGCTCAGGCCTCGGTCTCTGGTGAAAAGAGAGACAATGCTTGCCAAACTGAATCACTATGAGTCATGAGGAACATGTCCATACATGGCTTTCAGCCCTGAACTGTGCTGTCTGTTATAATTCCCAGAGGGGGCCATGCTCGGGCTGACCTTAGGACGGTTGTGTGAAACGATGATGACTTTATTTTTCCTCTCTCTGTGTTTAGGACTAGGATAATGCTCCTTGTGTGTGTTCCCCCCCCAGTCGTAGGCATTCTTCTTCTTCAGAGAGTTGTGGAATGTAATTAAAGGAGTGAGGGGGCTGGAAACGTTTGTGAACGGCACAGAGCTGCCATAGGTTATTTGTGTGGCATGTGATTGACTGCGGCAGGTTTGCCGACAGCTTCCTTAATGTAAAGCTCCTGTGTCTCCTTTGCTTTTAAGGGGATCCCTGACAAAAACCGAATGGGAAATGTTTTGTTTATTTATTTGTTTATTATTAAAATGAAACAAACAAAAACATGACATAAGTGTTACTTTCACACTTTGAACGTGATGTTATTAGGTGTCTGGGTTATGGGTTGTGCATCTAATGTATTATTTATAGCTTTATTATTTATAGCTATTTAATAGAAGGAAGATTACAGCTAGGGTAGAGACATTGCTGTTGGACATACTTACCTACGTGCTAACTGTGTTACTGGAGGCTTCCTCTAGAGGGCAGGAGGCTCGCTCGCTCACAGACATATGCATGGACATATTCAGTTTGACTGGGAACCTGTTTCCATTTTTACTCTCAACAGACTTTTTTTCAGTAACCGCAAGGATGGCCTTTCTTCAATACACTGGCCCTGCTGTTTACCTTCTGCTGTCGAGTGTCTGTACTGCCCCCTGTGTTTGTGTCTGTGAACTGCACATTGCGTACGCATAGTGTTTATTTTTGAGAACGTGCACAACTGATACACCAACCTAGCGCTGGACATGCAAGGCAGCCATCATGCATAAGCTACTGTGTAGTTATAAGCAAATATATCTCTACCCTAACGATTTGGTTTTGGTATCTGGAGATGTGCAACATTTCAGTATCATATGGTCATGAATAAGTGGCATCAAGCCACCTTAACAAACAGCCAGAAGGCTAGTAGGCCAGCATTGTCTTACAGTGATGTCATATGACCATAATACAATCTAAAAAGTTTTCCTCTAGCTAAAAGCCATGCTCAAACAAGTGTTGGAAAGTCTGATAGATGAATTAAAACTAAATGAGATTTTGCGCTTTGTAGACAAGTTAGAGCAACCATTTATTGTGGCAACCACAATGGCAGCCTCCATGTGAAGTCATTTTTTCAAAAATAAATACAGCGTTATTGGTAGATATGAGCAGTATGACAATATATCATTACTGTTATAAATCACGTCCCAATACAATATGCTTTCTGGACATATTGTTTATAACACCACTACATTGACCGGCATGTTTCGTTATGAAGAGAGCAAAATTATCCTCATTCAACTGGATTTATTGCAACACAATCTGTCAAATATTAAATACAGATCATTTTTTGATCATTCTTTTTTATGTAGCACTGCTTCTAAATTCCATAGGGATGAACGATTGGGGAAGAATATCTAATTGCAATCGTTGCTGATCAATATTGCGACTGCATTTTAAATAGCATATATCAAGCCTGATATTTGGTGAGTAAAACCAGTCTAACTTCTTTCTCAGTTAGCTGTGGTTGAGATGTCACAGCCAATATAGTTGTTTGGCTGGCTCTGATTTGTTTACACCATCTACAGGCAGTTTACCAGCTCTGATATTATATTAATGTTCCCCATATGAGATACGGTTTTGATTTAAAAGCCTATCATTAAAATTAATTTGATCTTTTATCCTGATTCTGTTGATCAAATATTATTACATACTGTGCATTGTTAAACTTTGCTGAAGTATAGTGGTATTGCATTATATGGTATTATATGTGGCCCATCTCTAAGTATTGGGAATATACATCATATATAGGCCTATACGTCATTACAGTCAGATTTCCCCTTCTCATGACAATGTAGAATATGGTGTAGTTTTGGTGTGTGCCCAGCGTCCTAATTCTTGAGGCTAGTTATGATTGATGGCATCACTTTTGCAAGTCTTGTGATTTGTTGGGATCAGCTGTAGCTGAAGCTTGTAGGGGTTCCTGATGATCTGAAGGATTAGGAAGCAGTTGAATAGAAATGCCCCCTTTGTTGTTTTGTCAGCTTTCAGGATCTTCATGTAATGAAAATAAAGGTTTGCTAATTAAGTGTTAAAGAAGGCCTCAAAGCTATTGTGTGCTGAGGTGCAGATCTTGAGGCCTTTTAGGGGAATTCCAAGCTCTCGGTGGTCCTGGTGAACTCTGCAGGTTGGAGATGTCTAAGCTGGATGGAGGTTGACTAGCCTAGACATTTGTCAGGTTGTTTTAAAAAGGAGTGACAGTCTGGCTTACAAATAACCATTTATAAAGGAAGACAATAGGGGAGGAATACTGGTGTCCAACTGCAATGTTGTTTTGTAGAGACACGTTGGGGTTTCTTATTAGCCAACAAGGCTGAATAAAAATTACTGCTTTGTAATTATAAACTTCTTTTAATTTCTGTGTCTCAGGTTTTGCTGCTTATGCACATGTAGCTCCACAAAAGATGGAGCACATAGCAAATGGGCCGAATGTTTTCAAGTGCAAATAAGGTCTGTGCTCCTTTCAGATCGACTGACATTGAGCTATTGCCCATTTTGTAGAATTCAAAGCAGTAATTTCATTCTGAATGTTGTGTGCTTCCAAACATGGCTACTAGAATAATTTAATATTTAGGTTGTTGCTGCCGTGTAAACTCTGGTTTTGTATTAATAGTGAATTTGAGTAGCCTAACTCCACATTTAACATGACTTGGATCTTTGCAGCCAAATTGAGACTCGTTTAAGTCGCTTTTGGAGATTTTTGATCCTTGGTTGTGGGCATGCCAATATCAGAGGTGATCGTGATTGGCCAGAGAGTTCATGTTCCTGGTGGAAGTCAGCAGAAATCAAACACAGTGCGAGTAAAATGCTCATGCTCCAAATTAATTCCACCAGTTTTAATTAGTAAATTGATTAAAACCAGGAATGACCATTTGTCTCTGTTTGTCCCTCAGGTGATTGAGCATGGCTGCTCAGGCAGTGTTCCCGGCAGGCATATATGTGCCGTCTCGTGGCATTCCATTGCCCGAAGATGGCCATGAGTTGCCTGAGCTTCCCCGAACGGATCTGCCTGCGCCTCAGCTGGTGATGCTGGCCAATGTGGCCCTGACTTCTGAGCCCTCTCCAGGCGAATACTCAGTGGAGGAGAAGCAGATGGTGGAGCTTAAGAACGTTGCTTGCAGCAGCTACTCTGATAGCGAGGATGAGAATGTGGTCCGCTACAGCTTTGATAACTCAGAGACATCTGAGAACACGTACCTTGAGGATGATGCTCCGGTCCAGAAGGAATCTGGGCCAGCAGAGCAAGTTGTTGAAAAGGCCACCGTCAAAGACAACGAGACGAGTGCAAAAGACCCCTCAAAACCTTCACCCTCAAGCCCATCTGAGCGCCCCGCTCTTGGGAAGCGTAAACAGAACCAGGTCATTGTGCCTGCAGCCTCGGCAGAACCACCGAAGAAGAAGAAAAAGCCGTTCTACTGCAAGCCATGCCAGTTCCAGGCAGAATGTGAAGAGGAGTTCATTCACCACATCCGCACCCATAGCGCCAAGAAGCTAATTGTCGTGAACGGTATGGGAGAGTCGGATGATGAGACGACCAACGACACAGCTAAGCAACAGACTCCAGAAAATGGCGCGGCATGCACCAAGGGGGTGATTCGTTGCGAGCGCTGCGGCTACAACACCAACCGCTATGACCACTATATGGCCCACCTCCGACATCACAAGAACGAAGGGGATGATCAGAGAGTGTTTAAGTGCACCATCTGCCCCTACTCTACAGTCAGCCAGTACCACTGGAAGAAGCACTTGAGGAACCATTTTCCCAGCAAGCTTTTCACCTGCAATCAGTGCTCTTATTTCTCAGACAGAAAAAATAACTACATACAGCATATTCGCACCCACACTGGTAAGTAGGCCACTATAGAATGTTTAAAGGAACATGAGTAAATGTACTTTCATTGTACAGCTCTGGAAAAATGTGAGAGACCACCTGAAAGTGATCAGTTCCTCTAGTTGTACAGTTTCTGGGATTGTGTTGGACCAAAATGAGCAGTTGGGTTTGATTCTCTACACTACTGGAACCATGTCTCCCAAACTCCAGATCAGATATTGTATTAGACCTGTTTATTTAGAAAATCACTAATGACCTCCAGAAGCCTGTTTTTAGTACCATGCTCGCTGTGCCACCCCAGCCACCGCTCGCCAGTCTCTCTGTAGGTCACTTGAGGTCATCTTACGGTGGGTAAGGGACACTGGAATGAGGTGGCGCTCATCACGGTCAGTAGAGAGTGGGTTTGGCCCTCTGCCGATCTGTAGCTGTGTTGTCCTGTGTGTTTGCTGCTGGACCTTGTTCTCATGAACCAGACGCTCACTGTATCTGCCAGTAAAGCTAGAACCCAACCGTCTGTTCCTCACTAAGAACCTGCTGTACATGTGGAGATGCTGATTTGTGAAGAAACTGGAGTGCTCTCATTTATTTCCAGAGCTGTATTCCATGTGGCACTTGTTACATTAACATTGCTGTATATTATATTGCATAACGTTTACTAATATTATAATATTAACTGTTTTCTGATTGGAGGTTTGGTGCAGAACTTTACACGGCCTTTATATGATGTATTGCCCATCTCTGTTTTCAAGGTGAGCGCCCTTTCCAGTGCATTTACTGTGACTACTCAAGCTCACAGAAGACCCATCTGACCAGACACATGAGAACGCATTCAGGTAGGTTGTGAGCTGATCTGAACTGATGTCTGTAACACCTTTATTATGTGATACATTGCCTGGTTGCTTAGTATTCTGTGTGCACGAATATTGCAAATGGTGTTATTCTTAGTTAAGCTAAAACTACAGACCTGTCAATCTTCATTTTGTCACAAAACCTTTTTCTCTTTTGTTGCGCACCGTGGAGCCAGATGGCTTTGGATAAATTGGTGAAAGGTTTGTGTTACTAAGTGGCTCAGTTTTATACTGTGATTAGGTTGTGTTTGTATTTTGTGTATGTGTTTTCCCTGCATGAGCCTAGTGTTTGTGTTTACTCCCCTCAAGTACAAAGAAAATAAAAGACTCATTGTTCTTTCCTGACCCCATGCTTTTCATATGTCCCTAATAGGTGAGAGGCCTTTCAAATGTGACAGCTGCAGCTACTTGGCAGCTAATCAACACGAGGTGACCCGCCATGCCAGACAGGTCCATAATGGGCCCAAGCCGTTGAGCTGCCCCTACTGCCAGTACAAGACGGCTGACCGCAGCAACTTCAAAAAGCATGTGGAGCTTCATGTCAACCCACGCCAGTTTTTGTGCCCTGTGTGCAAGTACGCAGCATCTAAGAAATGCAACCTGCAATACCATATTAAGTCCAGGCATCCCGGATGCTCGGATATTTCCATGGACGTCTCTAAAGTGAGGCTCAGAGTTAAAAAGGCAGACGGAGAAGAATGTGGCAGTCCTGTGGGTGGTAAACAGGACGAAGCAGCACGCCAGCGGGATGGAAGATTGGAGACGACTTCGGACACAGACTCATGTGGCCCCATTAACCTCTCCATTAAGAAGAGCAGTCGGCCAAGCTCTGCAGGCACAGAGAACACCAAGAAAGCTGCAGATGTACCTGGTAGAGAAAAATCCGGAAGGATTAATCACACCTATGAGAAGAAAGCTGAGAAAAAGGCTGCAGAGAAAAAAAATGGACAGAAAAACGAAGGAAAAGAAGTGAATAACAAGAAAGCGAAAAGCAAAGCGCTGGAAAAGACTGATGCCACTCAGAAGGAAAACACAAGCTCTGCTGACAAGCAAGAGGGTAAAAAGGACAAGGAGCTGAAGAAAGTGGAAAAGGCTCCCAAATCCATGGAGAAAATCTTTAGGAGTTACTCTAGAAAAGAGAAGACGGTGAAGGATGACAGTGTGAAGGAGACGGTCACCAGAGATCATACTGCTATAGAAGAGAAACGAGGACAGGACATGGACAATAGGCAAGAGAACGAGAGGCCTGAGAGGCCAACGAAAGGAAAGGAGCAGAAGCAGATAGAGGAGTGTTTGTGGAAAGAAAGCAGACCGCAACTTGAGATAGAGGGTAGCAAGAGAGAAAAGGAGAGCACCAAGGAGTCCAGGAAAGCCACACCTAAGAAATCAGCCAAGAAGCAGGCAAGAGTGGCAAAGAGTGACCATGGCAAAAAACAGGTACAGAGTCAGGAGACGTCTGATAACGGCAAGAAAAAGACTGCGAAACGCAAAGCACAGAACACAGACTCTCCACAGACAGTTTCCACTGCTCAGGATGGCTTACCAGAGATGGCCAAACGCCGAAAAGTGACGGATGCAGACAAGCCATCCACCAGTACAGCACACACTGCCACCACGTCTGCAGAAGTCAAGGCCTCAAAGAACAAAGGCAAACAGAGCAGAAGGAGCGCAAACAAGTCGGAGATGAGCATGGTGCAGCCGGATGTACCTACTCAGGACGATTTTGTAGGTGAACAACCAAAAACTTCACAAGTGGAAAAATCTCTTTCTTCAGGGCCTCAACGGAAACCTGAGCAGCCAACCTTGCAGGAAGACCTCGAGGAGCCTACTTCAAAGCAACAACTGAAGAAGCCTGCCTTACAGCAGCAGTTGGATAAGCCTACCCTACAGCAGCCACAGCCGGGGAAGCCAACCTTAGAGCAACAACAGCTGGAGAAGCCAACCTTACAACAGCAGAAGCTGGAGAAGTCGACCTTACAGAAAAAGCTGGAGAAGCCTGTCTTACAGCAGCAAGAGCTAGAGAAACTTACCCTACAGCAGCAACTCCCAGAGAAGCCAGTCGTACAGCAGCAACAGCTGGAGAAGTCAACCTTACAGCAGCGAACGCTGGAGAAGTCAACCTTACAGCAGCAAACACTGGAGAAGTCAACCCTACAGAAGAAGCTGGAGAAGTCAACCCTACAGAAGAAGCTGGAGAAGTCAACCTTACAGAAAAAGCTGGAGAGATCAACCTTACAGAAGAAGCTGGACAAGTCAACTCTACAGCAGCAAAAGCTGGAGAAGCCAACCTTACAGAAGAACGTGGAGAAGCCTGCCTTAGAGATGCAACAGCTGGAGAAGCCTACTGTACAGGAGCAACACCCAGAGAAGCCAGTCGTACAGCAGCAACAGCTGGAGAAGCCTACTGTACAGCAAAAGCTGGATAGGCCTATTGTACAGCAGCACATCGAGAAGCCTGCTGTGTCTCAAGAGCTTGAGAAGTCTGCTTCGCAGAGCTCTACAACAGAGAACAATGACACGGGTCACTGTTCAATAGACAAAAAGTCTGTGGCTACTGAAGAGGAACCCAAAATAAGAGAGCTTGTACAAGGTCCATCAGAAAACACCTCAGCAGAAGAAGAACTGTCTGAGGCTTCAAAAGAGAAGGTCACTCCTAAAGAAAACAAGGTCATCGGTGCAGCTCAGAAGGCTTCAGAGGTTGATATTGGGAGTGACGAGATCCCATCCCCCACCGAAAGTGATGGCGACCCAGGGTTCAGCCAAGAACCAGTGGTCGAGAGCCCATCTCTGGAACTGCCTGGACCAACGTGCTCCAAACCAACTGACGCAGAGGACGACGAAGGCATCCACAGTCACGATGGAGGAAGTGACATCAGCGACTGTGCCTCTGAGGGGAGTTACGACTCTGGGCTCAATGGGTTGGCAAACGCCGGGGAGAAACTTCCAGAAACCCCCACCGAAGAGCTTCCTTCTCCCACCCAGCTTCTCAGTCACACATGCGTCTTTTGTGACCGCACGTTCCCGCTGGAGATGGACTACCGGCGGCACCTAAACCGCCATCTCGTGAACGTGTATTATCTGGAGAGTGCAACGCAGGGAGACAAGTGAAGGGTGGACATAATACAGTTATAACTTTGCAACCATCGCCAACTTTTTTATGGTTCATAATCATGTTTTTTTTGCAGCAGTGGTATCTTCTAAGGAAGATTATATTTCATCAAATATGAAACCATAAAATATGCTAATTTTTACAGTGTAAAACAGTTACGTTGCCTAAAGCTTTTTTTTATATATAAAATTGGGGGTAAGAAATGACACCATGTTTTACAGTATTTTAATGATGTTGCTTCTACAGTACAGACAGACGTCATGGGTTTCCCTGGGGCATAGAGTGACATCACATTTTTAAAAAAAGCTTATCATGCTGCAAACAATATTGTCCAACACTTGTGCTTGGGGCTGAACGATTTGGGAAGAACATCTAGTTATGATTTTTCGTATCAGTATCACGACTGTGATTATACTGCAAGTATTTTCTGGCATCTGAAGTCCAGGTCTGTTATTTGGTCAGTAAGACCAGATCATCTCCTTTTTCAGTTAGCTGGGGTCGTGATGTCACAGCATTTAGTTGTTTGGCTGCCTCTGATTGGTTCAACACCTCTACAGGCAGTTTACAAAGCTCTGATATTTTGTTAACGTCCCCCCTATACGACACGGTTTTGATAAACATGCCTATAATTAAAATTATAGTTTTTAGCGATTTGAATATTGCACCCCATTAATTTCAGTTTCCATATAAAATCGATTCATCTTTCAGCCCTACTCATGTTTTTGGCATTAAGTTGCCGTTCATAATTGACATAGTTACTACTGAACCTGAAACGAGATGCAGTCCTATGCCCTGGATACCACGAGAACCTTTTTGTCATAAAACCACATTGTTTAGAAACACTGTAGAGCATGCAGAACATGTTTGGGGTTTACATATTGGAATATGTTTATTAAGCAGTCCTCAATTTTCATCTTTTACTTGTACAGTTATTTCTGACATGGATCCTGCATTTTAACAATGTGGTTATCCATCGCTGTTGGAATAAAACCTTGAACCTCCAAAATTGCAACTATACAGGTGAAGGCGAAGGCATTCGTTACTTATAATCTAGGCCAATGGACCCAGATTCTGCCCTTGGGTCAGTTTCTTTGGCCCATTCATCATGCAGTGTACACACAAAATGAAAATATGGCATTTTTAAATGACCAATTATATACAAGGTTTCGTTACGACAGCGGCGATCTGTGTGTCTATCACTTCAACATGCATCAAAAAATGACTTAAACACTTAGTGGTGTTCTGATCCTTAAAAGAAGAGCCTCCATCTTTTAGGCCCTCTCTTTGTCACACTGCTGCCCAAGCGGAGGACTACTGCTGTCCATCCCCGCGGAGAGCTGAGATTGAACAGAGCCAGGTGGTCTGACTCTGAATAGCACTGAGGAGAACAGCGCTCTCCAGCCTTTTGTACGGCTCCACTCCAGCGAAAAGAGAGAGAAAGAGAGGGAGAGAGTTTATGAATACAAGCATTAACATTGGTGTGCGTGACCAAAACTGGTCAATGTCCCTGTAAAGTACAATTGAAAGGACTCTTGACAGCCGGCAGCGTCTTTGCCCTTTTGACTCACTGTAGAATTTGCGTGTGTGTGTGTGTATTAACTTCATGCGGTAACCAAAATTCTTATGTAGGTAAATCTTGTGTTGTATATTGACTGTCCTGTTGATTTTTTTTTCTACTATTGGGTCTCCTAAATGCTTCGGCCTTAAAGAGACAAAACCTTTTTTTTTTTTTTCCCCTCATTTTTTTTTTTTAAATCAGTCTTCAATTTCAATTTTCACAATTTGGTCCAAAGATGATTTTATACGTCTATTGTGCCTATTGATGAAACACTGTACGTATTTCCATTTGTCATTTTCCGTTGTAATGCTTACGACAATCATTGTTTTGTTTTCCCTCCTTCTTTTTATACTGTTGTGTTGATAGCGTATGTGTTTGTTTAACTGAGGTAAAAAATTGAAGGTGGCCTTTTTCTCCTGTTCTTTCTGCTATACGTTCCTGATTTTGGCACTCAGTTGACCAGTATCACAGATTGCATTGCCACAGGAATTCAAGTATTCCAAAGCTGATCTGATCTGCATAATGCACACTTGTTCACGTTCAGTTGTAAATGGCCTGCGTCTGAATCCACCCGTCAGCTGGTATCTGTGCCATATGGTTTAAAAGAAGAGAAGGAAATGCAAGCCTAAAATTTGACACCCTTAGTGAGTTCAGTGCAATAATGTATATTGGATGATCGAACCAAAGCAAGCTCTAGGCCCTCGTTCTGTAACTGGCCAGCCACCAGTAGGCTAAGTCCCCCTAAAGATGCACTCATAGACGGTTAGATGTTGTGTCGGTGTAAATTTGTGTGTCTGTGTCTTAGTACAGGATTTATGGAGATTTCACTTATTGACTTTTTTCTCTTTTCTATGAATATAAAATCTAAAGTCGCTTTCTTTTTACAGATGTCATAATCAACGGTGCATTAGTTGTTTTGACGTGTGCAGGTAGCAGTAGAATCAGTTGTAGTGTCTTCATATTAATACGTGTTAGGAAATAGCCCCCACAAGGACACTGCTGCGATTCAGTGTGCTTTTGCCCTGTGTTGTAGGTGAAGAACCAAGTTCGAAATAAAACATTGTATCCCCAAATCCTGCTGTTCTACGAAACCTGTTTATTGAATCTACACTTACAACTCATACACACGTCGTACGATACATACAGGCTTATATGTACATACCATTACATAAATATTCACGTCATCCACTGTTAATGAGGGACACCGTACCAGACGTTCACCCCAGTCCTTCTTTCAGGAACCAAAGATTTGCATAAAGCATCTGTCCTCTGCTGTCCTTTATCCTCACCACGTGACCGTCAGTCTATAAGAAAAGTCTGATCCAGGAAGTGCCTTTCATTTCCTTTTCCTCTTTGCTTGTGTTGGCAAGCATGTGTCTACTAGCGCCCGCGGCTGCTTCGTTTTGTAAGCGGGAGTCTTGCGGATGCGGTCGCCCTTCACGTTGACGATGTGGGGAAGCAGTGGCGGGTTCCGTAGACCTAGTCCGGCTGCTTCAGGAGCGTGTGTCCTCAACAGGAGGTGCTCCCCCTCTGTCGCAGTCACAGCAACCCAACCTGTAGGAGGCCACAGTTCATCTGAGCTGGTGTACATACTCACACACTCCATCCAAAACCGATACTGAAATCTATCACTACTGAGTGGGCATTTTAAAACACTTTACTTATGATGACTTTTTTTACAAGTAGTCTATTGAGCTCTTACTACTCTAATACTTTGCTGCTTCATCAGAGATTGCAAGCGTGGCAGTTCTAGATGGACGCAGGATTGGATCAATAATCTTCCCTCTGATATCTGAACAAGACTTTTTTGGTAATATCGGGCCGAGATGGTTATGATTCTCACATCCCTATAAGCATATTATATAAAAACACGTTTTTTTCTCCATTTTTGTTGATTTTTACTTTTATGTCTCATTTGATCACATGAGCTGCTGTTTACACTTTGGGGAAATTTCATAAAGGATGAACCGATAGAAATGGCCCAAAACTGCTTGGAAAGACGTCTGGTTCCATTGACTTCCATTTAAATGTAATTCGTTTTTGGCCTCTCCTGTAAAACTGCATTTTCGGAGATTCCCGTTTTTTTTTGGACATCGATGTACAACAATGAGCCAACACATGACCAGCACAGTGGACACGCAAATAACGGACTCTCCCATAACAATCGTGCATGTCAAGGTCTGGAAGTATATCAGTACGCAAATGGCCAGTTACCGTAGACAATGTGTTAAACGGGCAGCCATGCCAACCAAGTGCTACATGGTTACAGTCAGATGATCTTGTCTGAGTACCCCAGAAATGGGAAGACTTGAAGGGTGGTCTTAATCAGCAGTGGATCTGAATGATCTTTTCTTTCACCTAGATCTACTAGGAAACCGTGTCTGGGTATATATGTGGACGTCCGATATGTGGCACCTATCTAAACACAATGGTGGACCAGGTACACTCCAATGGCAGTTTCCATTGTTACTCCGGCCTCCGAATTTCCCAAGAACTCAACAGGATTGAACACCTTATGGGACATACTGGAGTAACACGTCTGATCCTCGGTGGCTAGAATTTCCTACTAACATCACTGGACACATTCTATGGTCTTGTAGAGACTGTGCCTCAACGAGTCAGAGCTTGGCAGCACACTTTAAATTAGACATTAGGAGCACAGAGTCTAACTGCTGACTAGATCAGGGATGGAGGTGAACTCCATCTACAGCAACTACGTATAAAGTATGTTTCACTGCAGAAGCTTTATTTTAAATTACCTGCTGAGGAGAGTTTGATGTCTGTCACTGCTGTGTGGAGTCCTTGACCCTGGAGCTTAAAGTCTTGAGCTATGAGAGGAGGAAATGCCTTCATGCGCTCTTCTCCACCCATCGGTATCTGGACAAGAAAGCCGAAGTTATGAAAAACTTGTCATTGGTATGAAGTTAGCAAAAACGTCTACACAGTGGACATACAGTAATGCAACGCTGTCCTGTATTTTCACTCATCACCAAAAGAACAGTTGTACAGATAGCTGCACCCAGAAGGAATCAGCCCACAGGAATGAAACTTGGTGTGAAGGTTTGAAAGCGCGAGACAGAAGAACTATTCAAGTTCTCAGCTGTGCATGTGATGTAAGCAAGGACGGGCCTTATCGCTGACTGACCCAACCGCCACGGTTACAGACATCCAGCGAGCAGTGGTGTCCTCCACGAGTCATCCTGTTAGTGCTGCACCATTGTCAGACGGCTGCACCACGCAGGACTACATGTACACAGACCGTTACCACGACTGTCCTTAACACCACGTCACCGTCACCAAAGACTGCAGTGGTGTCGTACCAGACTGTCATGGAGTGACTCAGAATGGCAGCGGGTCATCTTCAGTGACGAGTCCCGCTTTAGTCTTGGTGGAGACGCCCAACGAATCCGTGTGTGGAGGCACCGTGGTCAGCACCAAGATGAACGGTTTGCTGTCACACGTCCAGAAGACCTGGTGTCCCTCCACCTCCACCCCTACCGCACCATCTGCAGGAACTGTGTGAGGATGTTCAAGCTGCATGGGATGGATTATCACAGGACTCCATTAGGAACCTCTACAGCTCCATACTGAGACGTCTGGCGTGTTGGGTTAGCAAACACGGCGGCCCGACGCCATACTGAGAGACAGACTTCTGTATGTGTAGCTCAATAAATATTGATCATATCAGTCTAAATTTATCATCAGTTATTGATCCTGGTCACCTTCATCTTCCTTCCCAACAGCACCACATTCCCACACCTCCTTCTGGGTTCAGCAGTTCTTTTGATGATGAGAGTATACAGCACGTGAGAGACCGCTGGTTTAAAACTCGGGTTATAATGGATGTTAAGGGGACAGTACTGAATTTCTTGAACAAGCTTGTGAAATGCAAATTAAATGCAAATTCAGACTACATCCATGTGCCAAGCGTAACTCACCGCAAGAAGTGTGCTCCCGGCATGCTTCTGGTAGATGTCATCAGCTTTATCCAAACTGGTAATGTGGACTGGGATTCGGGATGAAGCAACAACTGTGAACCAGCATGGGTGATTTCCCTGGTGAATGCAAAGAGCACATGACTTATCGTTGTTTATAGCACATAGTAAACTTTAGGTAAACCCTGTACACTGCATAGTCAATGGGTCAAGTAGCTTTAGCAGTGTGATAATCCTGTTAAACAAAAACTACAATATTTCTCTAAATGTATGTGATATTTATCATAAACAAAGTTTACATAAGGCACAGTAATGTCACTAACAGTACCATAAAAAAATAAATAAATAAATACATTACCTCCAAGTAATCAATGCGTGCCAACGCTCCCAGAAACAACACCATTCCAGGCTTCAGTATAAACGTCCTAGGGGTGATCGCATGGGTAGGCACGATCATCTTCACTTCCTGTTCATTCAACAAGCTGAGAACCTGGTAATTAATACAGATACAATCAACCCAACGATCATTTTCCCCACCCTTTCACGCCAAGTTCCACCTTTACGTTACATGCCACCACAAAGACTCACGTCGTGCTCCTTCATAATGCCTGGGGTATCGTGGAACCAGTGGGCATCCTTGATATCGTTGTATGGTATCTCCTCCTCCACGATAGGCTCCGCACTTGACTTCCCAAAACTGTCCTCCTGATGGTCCTCCCCGAAGCTGAGACTGTCAGGGTCAAACTCCACGAGGTTCTTCCTGGAAGACTGATCCACCCGGAACGTTCTTCCAATGCGGCCTACGATGAAACACACCTGTATATCACACCTACAGAGTGACTGGAAAACCCATACATCCACACAGCACTGCCAAAATGACCCTACGAGTCCACTCGCTGCTACTGACCCTCATCAGACATTCTACACACGTCTACATTATGCCACCATCGCCATCAGGGTAGCCCTGGCCTCAGTAGACTCAGTCAAGCCACCTTTACAGCTCACTGGTGACACTTGATGTTGACTGGTTGATGATCACATGATGACGACACTAACAACACGGACATCTCGGACATGGGGTTTAAGAACCTGGTGATTTTGGAGTCCAGGGATTCTGGAGCTTCAGTCTGAAATTTCACAGGTGATTACAGAGTCAAATATCAGATATTGAACGTCTTTATCTCTGGTCTGATGAAAATCATAATTAAAAAGTCATGTGTGGCTGGAGAGGGATCATACCGAGCTATGGCGGTCTTAATTCAGACTGTCTGTCTCTCAGTATGGCGTCGGGCCGCCGTGTTTGCTAACCCAACATGCCAGACGTCTCGGTATGGAGCTGTAGAGGTTCCTAATGGTGTCCTGTGATAATCCATCCCATGCAGCTTGAACATCCTCACACAGTTCCTGCAGATGGTGCGGTAGGGGTGGAGGTGGAGGGACACCAGGTCTTCTGGACGTGTGACGACAGACCGTTCATCTTGGTGCTGACCACGGTGCCTCCACACACGGATTCGTTGGGCGTCTCCACCAAGACTAAAGCGGGACTCGTCACTGAAGATGACCCGCTGCCATTCTGAGTCACTCCATGACAGTCTGGTACGACACCACTGCAGTCTTTGGTGACGGTGACGTGGTGTTAAGGACAGTCGTGGTAACGGTCTGTGTGCATGTAGTCCTGCGTGGTGCAGCCGTCTGCCAATGGTGCTGCACTAACAGGATGACTCATGGAGGACACCACTGCTCGCTGACGTTGCAGCCATGGCTGCTGGGAGAGTCAGGTACAGTGATAAGGCCCGTCCTTGGTCATATAACATGTGCAGCCGAGCGTGAAAGTCGTTTTTTTGTATTTGATTGATTTTTTAATTTATATTTAATTCTTTAATTAGTTCCTCCTTGTAACAGGAGCCAATATCGCGGTAATCATTAACAATTATTAATTATTTATCATAAAGAGCAATCACAAAAGCCTATTTAAGCGAGTAGTGGGATGGAGCATCTTACCCGAGCACTGCAAAGCACTACCTGGTTCACTAGGTAAGCACATCCAGCCTCAAACCCCAGACAGAGTCCCTTCCAACTCACCGACAAGGTATCCCTGCCTGCTGAACCGTTTGATCCTCTTGAGCTCCTCAGGGTCCATGTCCTCCTCAGTCTCCTGGGCTGCCTGTCGTAGCCTCTCCGCCCGCCGGAACAGTCGGTATGGCGTCGGGTTGATGATGGGAAACTTGAGCAAGTTCAGGGTTGTTCCTACACGAACATGAAAATGAAGAAGGTCTGTGTTTAACTACAGCAAGGGTGGTCTGTCCAGAAACACACAGATGGGTGGACTAACCAGCCTCCAACCTACTTCTACGATTGAACACAGCCCTGTTGACCCTGTGTGTCTACACCCATGGTGAATGGACCAACAGAAATGGGCCGAACCTGCTTGGTAAAAAGTCTGGTTTCATTGACTTCCATTATAATCCAACCAGGTTTTTGCCCTCTGCTGTGAAGTTACCATTTTGGAGATACTGTGGCGATACGACGATACGTTCTCCACTTTTTCCTGACGGTGAAAGTCAACCTAGTACTTGTCCACTGAAAGACATTTTCTGGCCATTTGATACATCTATTATCGTAATACAGCCATATGAGTGCCCTTCAAAACCTCTGGTCAAATGAACGAGCTGCTCTTACCACACCATCTCAGTTTATCCAGGTAGATAAACATCAAATTTGGCGTAACCCCTCAAATTCGCAGAATTCAGCAAATAAACAGCTATGGTGCATTAGCCGTGTGTTCGCCATAGAGGATGTGTACATGTATTTATGCTTTGGAAGAACAACTACAGAGGTGCCCTGATGTTTGCATGCGTTTGCATAGAACAAAAATAATGACTGGCTCTTTCTCTGAACCTCTCTGTAACTCTTCGGTAACTGTAATGGCGTATAATGATCTGAAACGATCTTCTGTTACTCGCTCTGTGCCACACTGCACTTATGGTTTATGGTTTACATAGAATTTGCTTAGCTGATTTAATCAGGCCGGGACGCTTTCCCACCTCTGATCTACCAGTAGATGATGATGATCATCGTCATCATCATCAGGCTCATACAGTCTGAACTCTGCTTTCATAAATGATCATCATAGCAGTAATAATAACAGTGTCATAACACCATTACCATTAATATCATGACATATTTATGGAATGGTTATGTCAGTGTTGTGAAGCAGGGGTCTATGGCTACTATGTTTTGTTTCGGTCATGTTGTGGCCAAAGGTTCTAACCTAAAGTAGGTTCTTCGTTGGTTCTTCAGTAAAGGGAATGGTTCCACGACAGAACCATGACTTCTAGACAGAACCATTTTAATGTTGAACAGCAGTTCCTAAAATTGATAGAGAATGTGTTGTGTATATGGTGTTAGGCAGAACCTATTAAAAATGGCTTTATATAGCATCAATCATAAAACATCTAACAGTCGAATCGGATTCGCCCGTCCTGGTCGACTATTCGTTCATGTTTTCTCTCCATGTACATTATCTAGTAATCAGTAAATCAGTCTGCACACGGTTCAGATCTGATGTCCTCCTCATTTAGAAAGTCAGCAGAGTCACAGGAACATATTTCTGAACTAAAAGAGGCGGGGCTTATGATGATCGATCTGAACTGGAGCCTGATTTAATTACAGGATACAGCGTCGGGCAGCAGCGCGTATTTATGCTAAACATTAGCGCTTATAGCTTATAGTCTCACTTCTAACAGCTTCTTCAGTAGGAGGACCCTTCGCCTTTCATCTCTCATAAATAATGACCTGCTAAATAAAACCAGATTAGTCCATATTTAAATTATTTATAGATGAAGAGAAGAATGGTAAACCTGAAACTGTTTAATTATTATAATAAATAATTATCTCTCGTTTATCGGCAGGCGTATTAAGTGACTGTACTTATCTTTAAATAAAGATAATCTCAGCTGTAGACGAATAAATAAACATATCTGTAATTTAGGTTCTAAAATAAAGGAATTATAATAAAACAAACGTCTCCGGTCTGTTTCTCCTTCACCGCACACAGCCGTTATGTCTAAACCGAAAGTCAGCTCCCTCGTTTGGAGCAGTGTTGGATGTCTGACTAAATGACGAGCAGAATTCGGTTTAATTTGTTCGGGTTCTCTTCTTCAGAAGGTCCTCCAGGCTTTCTGAGAGATCCCTCCACCCGTGTTTCTCAGCTTCACAGCTTTAGCTTCCTACAACGGTGAACTGCCAGCGTACGAGGTCACAGGGATTTCATTTTTTAGCAAACATGTGTCACAACTTAAATATTTATTTATCCCCCTTTAATAATTTTTATCCCCCTTTAATAATTTTTATCCCCCTTTAATAATTTTTATCCCCCTTTAATAATTTTTATCCCCCTTTAATAATTATTAAAATGTCTTTTTACATTCTTAAAATTCTTGTGCATTTATGTAAGCTTAAGTCTGTTTTACGAAAAAAAAAGCATCACTGGTCACTGACGATTCAACTCATCAACTTCTAGAGGGCAGCCCTAGACAACCCACTCTTGGAAAGAGGTTTCTTCAACGGTTCCTTAGCCTTCTGAATAGAACCATTTGATACTGGAAGGGTTGTCTGCATGATGAAAAGTTTCCTCGGATGGATAAACGATGTGCTGGATATGGTACTACATAGAACCCTTTAAAAACAAGCATAAATCGTAGAACATTGAGACGATGGTTTCTAGAGCTCCACATTGTAACAACAGAAGAACCCTATTTGGTGCTATATAGAACATTTTCTGAAGCGTTCGATATAGAACCATAGGCCACACGTTCCAGGCTACATCAATCTCTGGCATCATTCAAGCACGAGATGGTTCCAGTAGAGCCATATGGATATGCTTACCTGGCCATGGAGATATTGTGGCCTTGTGGATCAAATCCGACGCTCTGGACTTGCAGTAATCTGACTCGAGCAGGGTGTTAAACAGAGTGGACTTGCCAGCGTTGGCAGTCCCAACCAGATAAACGTCTCCCTTGTACCTCCAGGACGTCTGCAGCCTCGTGATCAAGTTCTCGATGCCATATCCTGTTTTAGCACTGATGAGGTGGATGTCCTTGTGGTCGGAGGCAGGGATACCTGCATCGGCGCAATACTGGGCCAGCTGGCGTTTGATTCGCTGCAGGTAATTCTCTGCGTCCCCAGGCAGCAAGTCCACCTTGTTCCCCAAAATCACAATGTGCTTGTTCCTACCCACAAGCTGAGGCAGGTCGGGAACGATGGAGTCCGGAAGGTCGAGAAGATCCACGATCAGCAGCACCAGGGCCTTCTCAGACTTGATCTTTCCGACAATATTCCGGTATTCCTCCTTAGTCAAAGTCACATTCAGAGCCTTCTGGTGGTGTACGAGCAAGAAGCAGCGCTGGCACACAGCCTTCCTCAGTTTGTCCTCCTCCAACAGCTGCTTGAACTTTTCACTGGGCAGGTAACCAGGGACCTCCGGGACGGTGCAGTGCATCAGAGCCCCACAGCCAGAGCAACAGGTGTCACTGATGGGCACATCCATATCCGGCGTCCCATAGACTTTCTGCTCTTTCTTCACTTTATTCTTCCTGGAGGATTTTTTAGGAGGAAAGCCTACATCATGGAACTCAATGCAATCTCCCTTCTCCTCCTCAATGGCAACATCTTTCAGAGACCTCAGCTGCAGCTCCAAAGCCCTCTGTCGCAGCTCTGAGCTTGTCACTTTAGGCACCTTCACCTCTTTCACCTTCAAGGACTCTGTTACACGAAGCTGCTCAGGAAAGTGTTCTTGCTCCAGGAGTTCAGCAAACTCTAGGAAATCAAACTCCTCCTCTTTGTGCGGCTCTACAGACGAGTATGTGTCTGGTGCTGCTTTGGTCTGGGGCTGAGCTGAAGATGACACCTGGGACCTTTCCTCCGGCTCAAAGCCTTTAGAAGAAGCTGCGTTGCTGTGAGATCTTAAAGCTTGAAGTCTGTGGACAGGAGAGCCTTCGGACAGAAAGCCGAAGTAGAGGTGACACAATCTCCTCTTCTTCAGCTCTCTCGTTGTTGACACGTATTTCAGACACTTCCAGGACGACAACCGGAACGCAGGCACTTGCAATAATTTAAACATTGTCCCAATAACAGCGGCCTGTAGGGAACAATCCGTTTCAAAACTCTGTAAATAAGTAAAAATGAGGGAAACTCAGGAATGCACGTGAATGGAGAGGGGTGTGTTTTGTCCGTCGCTTGAAAAACACGTCACAGGAAGCGCGTTATTTTTTTTTTTAAGCTTTCTTAATTTTTAAAATTAATTGTTAAAATATTTTAAAATTATTTCATTGTAAAAATGCAGTAATATAAAAACATTAAATTATAAATTGTTTTTTTTTTTAAACACGTACGATTTTGTGACGCCTCCGCGAATACAGGAAGTGACGACATACACTGTAGTCTGTAGTTCAGTGAACGGATAAAGCGCGTTTTAGCTGGCAGGGATTGTTGCTTGTTTACCGTAAACAAGGACAAAAAACAACAACGAACAACATGTATGATCAAGATGAAGGTATGTGCGAAACAGTAAAGGTCGCTACAGCCTTTTCCCCTCTTTGTAAGGCAGTAAAATTCATCCTGAATTTGCGTAAACACAACGTAGCTAGTTTAGTTAGCCTGTTAGCTTAGCGGCGCCGGTGGTCGTCAGCTAGTCTGACTTTTGTTTTCTGAGATGTGAGACATTAAATGTAGGTAGCTGCTGTGTAATAAACCTTTCTGGTAGATGTAAATATGCTTTGGTGATGGTCGAATATTGAAATGTCGTTGTGTTTTGTAAGCATGACCATTAGAGTCCAAAGGGACGTGGTGTTAACGAGACCCTGCAGCAACTGGTTTTTTCTTAGTCTTTGTATATGTAGAATGAAGGATTAATCGATCCACTGTAACTGTTAGGATCTCCTTCAGCACCCTAGCCCCCCAGTAACTTCTCTCTGAGGGGATCATGGCTAAGAGGAAAGAGGCTCCATTGCAGACAGTTGTACAGTTATCACACAGCCTGTTCACCATACTGCAATCAGGCTGGAGGTACCGCAGCATCCAGGCAGGATGAGAAGAATCTGACCGATGAGCAGTTTTTACCCCTATTACACACATTATGTATATATTTATTATATTTCTGTTTATTGAGTATGTATGTATGTTAACTCTGATCTGCTGCAGGGTATTAACCTGAGCCTCACCAAAGGCTCACATGTTGTACAAGATGACAAAGTAAAGCCGAAACTATATTTGTATGCTGTTGGCTATGATTGTAACTGGTTGTAGCTGCCCAGTAGATACACCACCCCAATGAGAGAGATGACTTTTGAATAGGAAGTGTAGTTCAGCAGCTGTGTTTGCATATTGGTACCCATATTGGCACCCAACTATTAACTAGTAACTAGTAACTATTCTTCTCTTCCTCCAGATATTCAATATGATGAAGATGATGATGAGATCACCCCTGATCTGTGGCAGGAAGCCTGCTGGATTGTTATCAGGTGCGTCTTTATTTCCCTTGTTGCACTTGTATTTTGGCTTCCTGTTAGACGTGTATATTATGGGTGCCAGATCAGAATTTAATGTGGATACAGAACGCAGTAAAGAGTTTCCTCTGACCTTCATATGTGTTGTTAAAATTTCTGCCACTTATTTAAAGTTGTGGTCTTGAAAATGTGGTATTGTCATCTCTAGACCTGTATCTACGTTTAGACTGTGGAAGTGGGGGAGTAGTGGTATGATGTGGGATCAGCATCCTATCAAAAAAACAATAATAATAATAATAATAATTTCTTTAAATCAAGTGGGGGAAAAAAACCCACCAGCCATGCCAAGATTGTAGCCCAGTCTAGCCCTGGCATTGCATGATCTTGCTGTTTTCCTTCACCCTCTAGTTCCTACTTTGACGAGAAGGGCTTGGTGCGCCAGCAGCTGGACTCTTTTGACGAGTTCATTCAGATGTCTGTTCAGAGGATCGTGGAGGACGCCCCTCCTATAGACCTGCAGGCTGAGGCTCAACACGCCTCTGGAGAGGTGGAGGAACCGGTAAGCTTCAGGACAGATGGAGTTGCTCTGCAGAAAATGGCACATTTCTGGGGAGATTGATAATACACACAGACTATTAGGCTCGCTCAGTTTTAAACCTCATGGCTTTACTTTGCAGCCACGGTATCTGCTGAAGTTTGAGCAGATCTACCTGTCCAAGCCTACACACTGGGAAAGGGATGGAGCTCCCTCACCCATGATGCCGAATGAGGCTCGACTTCGAAACCTGACGTAAGTGCCACAGTTGTGCTGTATGCGATTGTTAGTCTTTTAGTCACACAGTGTAAATTGTCAGCTTGAGAATGGGGGTTGGATCTCCACATGTAACTTGAGATTAACCTTGAAATGTGTTTCCTGTGTAGGTATTCGGCTCCTCTGTATGTCGACATCACTAAGACCATCATAAAGGAAGGAGAGGAGCAACTTCAGACCCAACACCAGAAAACCTTTATCGGCAAAATTCCCATCATGCTTCGTTCCACATACTGTCTACTCAGCGGCCTAACGGACCGTGATCTTTGTGAGCTGAACGAGTGTCCTCTGGACCCAGGAGGCTACTTCATCATCAATGGCTCCGAGAAGGTAATTACGGCATGGGTGTCTGCTGGCAACAAGTTATTTATTATACCCTAACCGATACAGTGAGTAGCTTCTCATTTGTTAAACAAACTTGTGGGAAGACCCGTCCTGTTGTCGTGGAAAAGATGTTCATCTGTTTCAGAAGGGTCAAATTATTAGCATCAAGTAAAGAACACATCTAAGGAGATGCTGAGACTACTAAAATGGGGTTTAGAACTGTACCATGCATTTTCTCTGCAGATTTCCCCACTGTGGAATCAATAATGGATTATCTTATCTTATTAAAAAGGGAAGGACGGTGGGAAAACATCATCTTACAGAAATGAATGTGGTCGGGAAAAAAACAGTGAAAAAGGATTTCAGGGAACTGGGACTTAACAACTGTGTAGCCTTAAGAAAATCACTTGTCGGTGAGGCTAACCAGCAAACATGGCTTCAGTCTGCTAGGGAGCATAAAGATTAGACTCTGGAGCAATATAAGAAGGTCATGTGATCTGATGATTCCAGATTTACCCTGTTGCAGAGTGAGGGAGTCATGCCTAGTGCCTCCCGTACAAGCACTACCCTTGTACAAGAGGCACGAAGCATGACTCCCTCACTCTGGAACAAGGTAAATTGCTGCAGTTGGTCAGTTCCAGCAACGTTATGTGCCCAAAGAATGAGGTCCACTGACCACCTGAACATACTGAACCACCAGGTTATTGCATCAATGGATTTCTTCTCACCTGATGGCACGGCCGTATTCCAAGATGACAATGCCAGGATTCAGCGGGCTCAGTGTGACAGAGTGGTTCAGGAAGCATGAGACATCTTCACGCAAGACTAGGCCACCACAGAGTCCAGACCTGAACCCCTTTGAGAATCTTTGGGATGTGCTGGAGAAGACTTTGCACAGTGATCCAAATCTTCCAGAGCTGCATTTATCTTTCCCAAAGATCCATTATGACCCATCATTAATACGAGATGAATGCAGCTCTGGACAGACATAAATGTTGTAACTTTGCAGAAGCTTGTGGAAACGATGCCGCAACGAATACGCGCCGTGATCAAAGCTGTATATATTCGGTGTGTTGGTCTGGTATACATCTAACGTTGAAGTGTTTGCTCATGCTGGTCGTTTTGTCACACATGACTCACCCCGGTTTGTCCTTGCAGGTTCTTATTGCCCAGGAGAAGATGGCGACCAACACAGTGTATGTGTTTGCAAAGAAAGATTCCAAGTATGCATACACAGCCGAGTGCCGATCATGTCTGGAGAATTCATCCAGACCTACCAGCTCCATCTGGGTCAGCATGATGGCCAGGGGAGGACAGGTCAGAAGGCGGGCGTGCACACATGCAGTGTTTCAGAAATGGTTCCCCTGCTATTTCCTTCATGTTCTTTCATTTTAAATGACTCTCCCTTCTGTGTTTTTCTCCAGGGGGTGAAGAAAAGTGCCATTGGTCAGAGAATAGTCTCCACTTTACCCTACATCAGACAAGAAGTGCCAATCATCATAGTGTTCCGTGCCCTGGGCTTCGTGTCCGACAGGGACATCCTGGAGCACATCATCTATGACTTCGATGACCCAGAGATGATGGAGATGGTAACGTCTTGCCCTTGATCTGCATTTAATGCTTTGAGTTTCCATGTAGCTCATCAGTTCACCTGGCCGGCTTTCAGCCTGAAATGTCACAGTGACCCACAAAGTAATTCTATGGTTCTGAGCTTCACACGTGTTCTGTGGCACATGCTGCTGTCCTTTCAGTAATTGTAGATTTAGCATGGTCTCACCGCCGTTGAGTCTTTTCTTTTTGCAGACTCGTTTTCATGGCTTCTCTTTCTGTTCATCTTCCTAGGTAAAGCCATCTCTGGACGAGGCCTTCGTGATCCAGGAGCAGAACGTCGCTCTGAACTTCATTGGCTCCAGAGGAGCCAAGCCTGGCGTCACCAAGGAGAGGAGGATTAAGTATGCCAAAGAGGTGCTGCAGAAGGAAGTTCTGCCCCATGTGGGTGTGTCTGACTTTTGTGAGACCAAGAAGGCCTACTTTTTAGGGTGAGTTCTGCAGAAGGCTGCACTTCACACACTCTGGTCTAAATGGGGGGCAATGGCCATTACTACGTCTGCTGTTTTCAGAGTTTAGGAAGGATTAGTGGAACCTTCTGATTGCGAGCTGTGAAGGTAGGGCCTAGACTTCATGGGGAAAGGCTGGTGAATGTAGAATCTGTTAACTTTAAGAATGTGTTGCTTAAACAGCAAGGATCAATAATTAAATTAGAAGGGTGATAAAACAGGGTCTGCAGGGTAGCGGGACTATCTAGATACCTATTCCTTTTGACATTGAGGCTAGAAATGAATATCTGTTTAATGCAAAATTGTTATTTTCTATCTCGACAACGATGTGGATTCCCAAATTTTTAGGCCTGATGCAATCGCTGTCGTTTTCAGAAGTCGTTACGGTTACAATCAGGTCACCTTACAGCAAACAGATTGTTAGATGAATTAATTTAGGCACATCATGAGGCTCATGAGATCCAATACTACTTCAAATTAGCTGCTTAGCTGTGTATCCCACCCTGATAGGGTTTTTTTTTTTTGTTTTTTTTTTCCAGCAATGATTTGATTTTTATTTTTGATTTTTTTTCTTTTGTATTTTTATACCAAAAATAAAAATCATAAAGCTGAGTCGTAATGCTGAAAGATTGCAGCTTTTATTGACCCTCCTTCTGGTTTTGTGTGCACACCAGGGAGTAGTTACCGTTTTACATGTGTGGTGTTGGCTGCTAGGTGAACACATGGTTAGGAAGCAGTGTTGCTAATCTGGCCATTTCGGGTTTGTCATTTCATAGCTGCACATCACCCAGAACAATGGAAAAATGTTGAGCTCAGTTATTTATAGGGCAGTTAATCATTAGCTAAAGTATGATAACCCTGTTCTGTCCGTGGTGCATAGTGTATTTGGGTAAGGCATATAGGGGTGCATGCTTGTAGTGAGAAATTGATGGATGAAATGATGATCTGTGTAAAATCCTGTTCTGTTAAGCCAGTAAGGGTGAGGGATATTCTTATTGTGCTGCGGAATATGGCATAACATAACTTATGAAACTCTATTTTCAGAATCTTAAATATGTGCCTTCCAATAGAACTCTATCTATTGACGTCCTTATCCCCTTTATTTGGACCCACCAGTGAAAGTCTATTTCCTCACGATTCTTTTTGTTCCCTTTCTTCTTTTTCCTTCCCGTGTAGTTACATGGTACATAGGCTCCTGCTCGCAGCTCTGGGCAGAAGAGAGCTAGATGACCGAGATCACTATGGCAACAAAAGACTGGACCTGGCCGGGCCTCTGCTGGCCTTCCTCTTCCGAGGGTGAGTAGTGTGGGTTTCTCAGATGCATGCGTTCTCCTTTTTTCCATATGCAGGAGGAGACTGTTTTGTGACGGCCCGGCTCTGCTGCTGTGTTTGAACTCTCTCATCCTCTTGCAGAATGTTCAAGAACCTGCTGAAGGAGATCAGGATCTACGCACAGAAGTTCATCGACCGGGGGAAGGATTTCAACTTGGAGCTGGCCATTAAAACCCGGATAATCTCAGACGGGCTGAAGTATTCTTTGGCCACAGGCAACTGGGGTGATGTGAAGAAGGCCCACCAGGCCCGAGCTGGAGTATCTCAGGTACTACCTTCTGCAGTCTCTTCTGTAAAGATTTTATTTTGCCTCAAGGCACCATAGCAAGGTAGCGCCCTGAAACTTTTTAATCCTGGCTCAGGAGCTAAAGTGGACTTGCTCTGGGTTCTCAGGGATTACAGAAGTAACTTTATATGGAAGCTTACTGATTATTCATTTTTAATCTTCAGGTGTTGAACAGACTGACGTTTGCCTCCACCCTGTCGCATCTCCGGCGTGTGAACTCCCCCATTGGTAGAGACGGAAAGCTGGCCAAGCCTAGGCAGCTTCACAACACACTGTGGGGCATGGTGTGCCCTGCCGAGACCCCTGAGGTACCAGTGATGCCAGCATTTAAGGAATTCTCTCTGTTTTAATATCTACTGCCTCCCTGTTCTTTTCCTTGATTACATCTGTCTACTTTACTAGTCAGTTAGTCATCTGAAACAGCACTTTTATAAATACAGTATTAAAAAAAAAAAAAAAAAAAAAGAAGCAGGGTTTAGGATGTCGTTAAGCTGCTGTGCTGTGGTGTCTGAATAGTTTTGGTTCTGTTTCATTAAGTTTCCGCCTCAGGAAGTCTGTCCTTAGATTGCACTTTACCAAGCAGTATACTGAAATCTAAAACCACCATAGCTCTCAGGCTCTGTCTGGCAGTTGTCGACTGTTACCAGGAATTGCTCATGGTGTCCGATTTTAAGAAGTTTGTCTCTGTTTGAAGCTGTAGGGAGAAACTGAGTTGTGCTATCTGAGTGTTGCTACACCTCATTAGGGTACAGGCACTCTTATTCCTGTTCTTGGTCTCGTTCTTCTTCTCCACTGAAATGTAATGAACAGCCTCAGATTGTTAATGCTGAGGAACAGCGAACTTGGCAGCAGTAGGTACGAAACTGTACCCTCATTGACCAAAGGGGGGCGCTCTACGCCGAGGGAAAGCTGTTGACTTATTGTCCTCTAACAGGTTGTATAAGTTTTGTCTTTTATCTATTTTGGTTCCAGATAAGTAGATAAATCTATTTGCAATTTGGACGATTTGGCTCTGCCTGCTGCTCATTTGCATAATATGCAAAACCTTTCTGAACTAGTTTAATCTTCTTTTTCTTTCTTTTTTTTCCTCTTCTTCTTTCTTTTTTCTTTTTTTTTTTTTCTTGCTTTTTGTAATTTTTATCTTCTTTCTTATTTATTCTTTTTTTTCTTCTTCTTCCTTTTTTCTTCATTCTTTTTATTCTTTTTCTTTCTTTTTTTTCTTCTTTTTCTTCCTTTTTTCTTCATTCTTTTTATTCTTTTTCTTTCTTCCTTTTTTCTTCTTTTTCTTCCTTTTTTAAATTTTTCTTCTTTTTTTCTTTTTTCTTCCTTTTTTCTTCTTTTTCTTCATTTTTACTTTTTCTTCTTTTTTTTTCTTTTTTTTTTTTTTAAATAATCTTGGCGGGGGGGGGGTGACCACAACTAAACAGTCGATGAATGATTTTGATTTGCATGTCAGTCAATTTACCCTGGCCTATCGGAGACAGAGGCCAGTACACCAGAGAACCACTGTTTCAGAACCTGCAGGGTCATTCGTTTCAGCTCATGCGGTGCTTGGTGATGACTGTAGTCATACGGCACGAACTCAGTACTTGAACACTTTTTCCTTGAGAGCCACAGCAAATATAAACTAATCAGGAATGTGTCATTAGCACTTACTGATCCAGGTTGTGCTCTGAATTTGTGTGTTGCTTGCAGGGTCATGCTGTAGGCTTGGTGAAAAACTTGGCGCTGATGGCGTACATCTCTGTGGGGTCCCAGCCCTCCCCCATCCTGGAGTTCTTGGAGGAGTGGAGCATGGAGAACCTGGAGGAAATCTCCCCCGCAGCTATCGCAGAGTCAGTACATGCATTGTCCACTAAGGGGCAGCACTTTATTAGGGAGAGGGCTTTTTGTGTCGTTCATGTCAGGACTAGCCTTGTCTGAACCTGGAGGCTTATACTGTGGTAACTGTAGTCAGCATGGCTCCAGATTTTACCAAGCATTTAAAGTCAAATGAGAAACTGACCAACAAGGTGAGGCTTTTGTCTGGGCTCTCTTGGTGCTTTGTCTGTATCAGTCGGCATCCTGACTCTGGGTCTCTTTGAAATTGTCTAGTGCCACTAAGATCTTTGTGAACGGCTGCTGGGTGGGCATCCACAAAGACCCCGAACAGTTGATGAACACGCTGAGGAAGCTGAGGAGACAGATGGACATCATTGTATCTGAGGTGAGAGACTTTCCAACCTGGGACTAAGCTTAAGGAGAAGCTACGTCTCACAGTAGAGCCACGGTTTTGAGCAATGCAGCCACAGAGGTCTGCATATTTACTGGCTGGTTCTCAGCTCAGGTGATGGGTCGGTGTACCTTCACAGCTCATCCTGGTTAAAGTTCTGCCATTTCTCAGGATAGTAAGTTGTAGCCTGATGGCAAGTGGTGCTTTGTTTCTGGATGAGCCTAACCCATGGTTTGTTTCTGGGCAGGTGTCAATGATCCGGGACATCCGAGAGCGAGAAATACGAATTTATACAGACGCTGGCCGAATTTGCCGCCCACTGCTCATCGTTGAGAAACAAAAGCTTCTGCTGAAGAGGCGCCACATTGACCAGCTCAAAGAACGAGAGTACAACAACTACAGGTACATGGCATCCACAGTATGCGAGACACCTGCACCATGCCGTCTCATGACTCTTGTTTGGGCCTCTCTTACTCTTTTATTTAATTTATTTTTATTTATTTATTAATCCCCCGTTTGGGTTTTATTTTTCAGTGCATGTTTTGATCGACTGTGACTGCATGAGTTAAATGACAGTGTGAATTATTATCTGTAGGAATTAAGTTTCAGACCTTGTTGATGGTTTTTGTAACTGTTGGGTTGTTTACCAGTTTGTAGCAGTTTGCTTACTACCATATGGTTAGTGTAGCTCAGCGGGTAACTACCCAGAGTGCCATTTCTACATGGGAGACTGGGGTTCAAATCCCGGTCTAGGTGACTATGCTGTGCTACACTAATAAGAGTCCTTGGGCAAGACTCCTAACACTACATTGGCCCACCTGTAATATGATTAACCTTGTAAGTCGCTCTGGATAAGAGCGTCAGCTAAATGCCGTAAATGTAAATATACAACCCCCCATGACTGAGCACATACCTGAGTGTCCCAGTAAATCTAGTCCCCTCTAGTGGACATGTCCTGTAGGTACAAGGCAGTAATCCAGTATGTGTAGAATTAGAAAACCAGCTTGTGTTATTTAATCTGCTTCCAAACCCTTCCTGCTGCTGACTGCCTGTGTTTGGACAGTTGGCAGGACTTGGTAGCAAGTGGAGTCGTAGAGTATATCGACACGCTGGAGGAAGAGACTGTGATGCTGGCCATGACCCCAGATGACCTCCAGGAGAAGGGTGTGGCCTATTGCTCCACCTACACTCACTGTGAGATCCACCCCTCCATGATCCTGGGAGTGTGTGCTTCTATCATACCTTTCCCCGATCATAATCAGGTACACGCATGCCCCTCATATTCACTGTTGTTTTCATCAGTGATGCACGCAAACTCTTTTCTTGATTACGAACTTGTGCAGATAGAGCAGCCCTTTTGTTTACCCTCCTGATCAAATGATCCAATCTAATCTCTACATGTTTGCTTAATGTCTCTAGCTTGATTTACTCTGAATTGGATTGCCCTGGATGTTATTTGGGCCATTGAATCAGAACTTTAAGAGAGCCTTACATGTAGTTTTTATTTATTTATTTATTTATTTATTTTTTAAATGTAGCGCTAGACATGTCACAGTGCCACCTTAATGTCCTCCATTGTTTTAGATTATCATCATGAATGCACCCCGGCATTCACTACAGTGTCTGGGTCTAGCTAGCAGTATCGTTGCATGCTAGCTATAGCAGTAAGTCCACATGTTCAGCCATCTTGATGGAGCTTGTATGTTTTCTGCTCAGCAGAATTGATCTGTTATACACAATAACCAGTCAATTGCTGAAGACTTTTGTTATTATTAATTTTGCAGTCATAATAATTTTACATATTAATATGATTAAAATAACTAAATTAGCAACACATGCTTATTATTAAAGTCATACTCGCCTATAAAAACCAAATTGGCTGTTATTCCGTTTATTGTCTAACTGCATGTAGTGCATAGTCATCCTGCACGTGATCCACTCATGCACACATATGTGCTGTAGCTTTTTGAGGGGCTATCGGCACAAAGAAAGTGGGGAGTCTTTGAAAACCGCAGCACCTAGAATGCTGCTTCTGTGCACAGGCAGGTCACTCTGATCTCGGTTTTAGTGCTTACTAACCCCAGGACATTCATAACCATGCCCCTGTGCTCTGTGCCCAGTCTCCCAGGAACACGTACCAGTCTGCTATGGGGAAGCAGGCTATGGGAGTCTACATCACCAACTTTCATGTTCGCATGGACACTCTGGCCCATGTGCTGTACTACCCTCAAAAGCCTCTGGTCACTACTCGCTCCATGGAGTACCTGCGCTTCCGAGAGCTACCAGCAGGTGATGCTTTAATCTAATCACTAAACAACCTGTTGAGAAGCACCTGCTTATCAGGACAGAAGTATCCTACATGCAGGAGTAATGTACCAAAGTGTTCAGCGCTGCCATCACTCCATAGCATTCTATATAGGATGGGTATATATTGGGTTGTTTTCGGATAGAGATTTTTCATGACTGTGCCTCTTTAGGTGTCTCTATACTGAAAAGAAAAAAGCACAGATTATTTATTTTTTATTATTATTATTATTATTATTATTATTAGTATTTTTTTTTTAATTAAAGGCTGAAATGACAATTTGCACATGTGGTAATTTAACTTGGTAATAATTCTATGTGTTTTATGCTACATAATAAGCCTCAGGATAATTGGTCACATTTGGTCCACTTGGATGGGGCAAAAATCACTGGGAACCATTTCATCAGTTGCGCACCTTTCCATGCAACACTGATATTGTAAAACTAGTATCGGGATCTGTTATTGGTTGGAAGCAGCGATTTGTAGCTTTCTGTAGAAAAAGGTGTCAGTAGAGTCTGTTTTTTCTTAATGTGTAAATTTTTTATTATTACTATTATTATTGTTATTATAAAAAGTCAAATGGTGAGTTATTTTTCTAGCTTAATCGGAAAATAAAATTGCATGCTAGTGCAGACATCTACAGAGTGTTGTGACATGTCCAGCACGCTGTTCGTGTCTCAGAGAGTCATGCTCCTTCCTGTAGGGATCACTCTTTGGAATTATTGGAATTGAGCACTGCTTTTAAACTTGGGCATGTCTGTTCAAGATTCGTGTCACACCTCTTGACATCTTGTATTAGGTGGAATGTGTAGTTTGAACAGTCCCTGCTTAATAACAAATAGCTTCTTTAGGCCAAATACTTCTTTCTGTAACGCAGCTTATTTGATCCCTCCAGGTTTACTCAGCATCTCATCAGAAATATGTTGATGGCAGCTGCTTTCAAATTTTACTCTGGTAGATTAACAGTAGCCTGTTTTTTGTGTGTGTGTGTCTGTGTGTGTGTCTGTGTGTGTGTCTGTGTGTGTGTCTGTGTGTGTGTCTGTGTCTGGTGTTCTGAAGGAATCAACTCCATTGTGGCCATTGCATCATACACTGGATACAACCAGGAGGACTCGGTCATCATGAACCGCTCTGCTGTGGACCGAGGCTTCTTCAGGTAGCCGTGACTCACCTGCCTGATTGGAATGTTGGAGAGTGTGTGTGTGTGTGTGTGTGTGTGTGTGTGTGTGTGTGTGTGTGTGTGTGTGTGTGTGTGTGTGTGTGTGTGTGTGTGTGTGTGTGTGTGTGTGTGTGCATGGACACTGTATACATGTAGCCTGTATATAAACCTACCTCATGGAAGACTGACTGTGTGACCGGTTTCCAGGTCTGTGTTCTACCGCTCATATAAAGAGCAGGAGTCGAAGAAAGGCTTTGACCAGGAGGAGATTTTTGAGAAACCCAAGCGTGAGGAGTGTCAAGGTGAGCTTCCTTTTGAAAAGTCATACGTCCATACATTCACAACTGCCAAAACAATACAAGCTCCTGGGTGGTGTTAGGGACGCATTGATGTGCGTCAGTCACTGAATTATGTTATCTCTACATCAGTGGGCTTATCAGTCAGGTGGTAAAGAAGCCGTACTGGACATGTCTTCCTGTCCTAAAACACCAGAATATGAATACTGGGACTTTTTTTTTTTTTTTTTTTTTTTTTATATGTGTTTTGTTAATACTGGTATTTTAAATATGGTATTTTTATATAATGTTTCCATTATTATGAAACTCTGCAGGGAACTGATTTTACAGAACACATTATTACCATCTCAGACATTACGGTACTAATGCTGTGGATTAATATAGACTAGCTGTATCTCAGTGACAGTTTTCTCTGGCAGTTCCTCAGCGGTTCTCCCATCTCCACTGTCTTCTCTTAACAACGTGACAACATCCTAACCCCACCTGTGTGCGTGACTCAGTCTAAAGGCTTGTTCACACAAAGTACACATGCAGTTCTTGATGTAATGCGACCTTTTCTCCAAGTCTGAGCCTTGTTCTTGTCTAAACACTTGCCTAACATGCTACACCTTTTACATCCCGTTCCACAAACAAGACTGCAAAACATGAAGTGATTTATTTATTTATTTATTTATTTATAGTGATAGGCTGAATACCGAGCACAGTTTTTCAGTTCTTCGTTATTTTTGCTACATTTTTTTTTCCCCCCTGGACAATATTCGGACAACCTTTTTTTTTTTTTTTTTTTTTTTTTTGGTTTATTCGGTGCCTCTGTGTTGGTTGAGTGCTTGACCTGCTTGGCCGATTCACCAATGCTTTGGATGAGATAACTGTTGGTTGAATTGATTTGCATTAGGGTGTGTTTTTGGTGTGGCAGTCTCCCGGGGTTAAAGGTTACCAGTGGAAACAAGGACATGCATGGACACAGATTACATTGGCACTTGGCAGACGCTCTTGGCCTGTCTCTCAGAATTGACTGTTTCATTGAGATGGGTGACTGTCATGCCAGGAGATGGGTGACTGTCATGCCAGGAGATGTGCCAAAGGACCATTATTACTGTAGCTTGGGGCCTTTGCCCAGGCAGGCAGTCAAAACCCTGATCTGACTAATACACCAGCCCCTAGAGTGATCGATATTGATCTGAGAAATAGCCAACAGGACCAAAATCGTCTATCCTGTCTGTAGCTTTTTGCCCCCATATAAAGCCATATTTATTTCTGTAAGAAGTAGCGGATCCACCTTTTTAACGAGAGGGATTTAACCAAACCCTTTTGGTCTTTTCTCTTTCACCCACACACCAGGCATGAGACATGCTATTTATGATAAGCTGGACGACGACGGACTGATCGCCCCAGGTGTGCGTGTGTCTGGTGAGGATGTAATCATTGGTAAAACGGTCACTCTTCCCGAGAACGACGATGAGCTGGACAGTACGAATCGCCGCTACACCAAGAGGGACTGCAGCACCTTCCTCCGCACCAGCGAAACCGGCATTGTTGACCAAGTCATGGTCACCCTCAACCAGGAGGGCTACAAGTTCTGTAAGATCCGGGTGAGTCGAGCTCCGTGTGATTCCAGTTTGCTGGTGATTGGTGAAGTTCTGAGTAAAGAACTGAAATGAACACAGAATTTTTTTTATTGTAGAGGTTTTATTGTAATGGCTTATTGTAGAGATGCACCAAAATGAAGTGTGGTGTGTGTGTGTGTGTGTGTGTGTGTGTGTGTGTGTGGTGTGTGTTTTTTTTTTTTTTTTTTTTTTTTTTGTTTTGTTTTGTTTTGTTTTTTTTTTTTGGTTTGTTTTTTTGGTTTGTTTGTTTGTTTTTTATTTATTTATTTAATTTGTTGACTGATTTAACAGCCAGAACTTTCCCGTGTTTGTTTTTCTGCAGGTTCGCTCAGTCCGAATCCCTCAGATCGGTGATAAGTTTGCCAGTCGACACGGACAGAAGGGTACCTGTGGAATTCAGTACAGGCAGGAGGTAAAGACACCATGTCGCCTGCTGTCAGCACCGTTTACGAAGTGGGGTTATGTATTATAATTGTTGATTTAAGAAGGTAGATTTACTATTGGGATGGATTAGCCCCCACCCCACTTTCCAACAAAGACATTTCCATTCTTAAATAGGCCAAAGCTTGTGAAGTTTATTCAGGTAAGTATTTCTAAATGATCATTTCATCAAAGATCTAAATGATGAAGTCAGTTGCACAATACACATTTGCTCTCCCTGTAATGAAACCTGGAATCGGTCAGTGTACTGAACATATAGGCACGAAAATCTAAACTCAAAAATAGCATATTGTATTGTGTCCTAATTCATGATGATGATGATGATGATGGTGATGGTGACGCATTGCCCAGCCCTAGTCTGTATACATACTTTTTTTTTTTTTTTTTTTTTTTAAAGTTACTGTATTTGGCCTTTTTGAAGTCCTTTCCTGTTTTGTTTGGAGATCTGTCATCAGCTGACTAAATCTGGTGCTGCTTTATTTATGCTCACATATGTGGCTACACTCCCAAGATGCACTTCATAAACACAGACCCATCTCTAACAGCAGATGCACGCGCATGTCAGTTCCATTCCAAACAACACTAATGATGACGAGGCTGAACTGACGTAATGGGCCACACAGCGTCATGCCGACCGCAGGGTTAGCTCAGGTTTACAGAGAGTCAGGGAGACGTCCTCGCTGATGTTCAGCTGGGCATGTTTATGCTGCACTGTTTTTGTTGGAAGGCTCCTGTTTGTGCCTGCAGCAGATGCTGTACAGCTTCCCGGGGCGGTTCCTGTCTGTTAACTGTGGATCTTTCTCTACAGGACATGCCTTTCACGTGTGAGGGAATCACCCCAGACATCATCATCAACCCCCACGCCATCCCCTCCAGAATGACAGTCGGCCATTTGATCGAGTGTCTGCAGGGGAAGGTAGGGGACAGGAGAATAATCAGTCTTTAATTTATTTATTAATGTATTCATTTGGGAATAAGTGTCCTTAGCTTAAAACAGAACTACAGGACCGATTTTGGTATTTGTATATGTATTTTCTATATTCTATGTACATGATGCAAAACATTACAGACTTTAAAAAAAGAGTTGGCCTTCAGACTTAAATAACGTATGAGGTCAATAAGAATTTATTGAATTTAATAATTAAGCATTCAGTTTAGGCACTGTGTTTCAGCAGTCACTGTTTAACTCTAAAACGCTAAAGCAGTACATGGCTAGAAAACACACCTGTGAACAGTTTTTATAATATTTTCATCCAAAAAAAAAAAAAAACCCAAGAACGAAAAATAAAGTTTACTTAATACAGAATACAGGATGTTCCAGCAGTGACCATTCTTAGTGTTGCACACTGATTTTCAGACTTCGGACCACATTCCCACATTCCCCTTATAATAGAAGGAGATGTGATGGGACAGAATGTGGGGCCTTTTATTTGTGGATTCATTTTTTTAATTAGTAAAATTGTATTTATTTTTTTGGGATGTTTTTTGTTTAGTGGGGAATCTAAAACTTTTAAGGTTTGGACAACAAATGGTCTGTGTGTATCTCTGTGTCCCTTAAATATAAATGTATCCTTTTAAGTAGGGTTTAATATTTTCCTGAAAATATATAAGAAAAATTGTTTATTTTTATTTTGAACTGCAGTTTGAATTTGTTCAGTAAAATGTTCCGTACATGACATTATTTGCCAAAATAAAAAAATACAGGTCAGTTTTGTACAGTCTAACAATTCAGTAGATGAAGATTTTCATACCATTGACTATATGTAATAAAACATTTTTATTTTGTTTATTTTATTACATCATTTCGAGTCGTAACTCCTGTTCCAGTACTGTTTGTTTTAAATGTTTTAGTAGCAGAAATGTTCATCAAAATCCTCAAATTGTTCCTGTTCATTTCTGGCTTTGCCCAGGTCTCTGCGAATAAAGGGGAGATTGGTGATGCCACACCTTTCAATGATGCTGTGAATGTGCAGAAAGTCTCCAACCTTCTGTCTGAGTATGGTTACCACCTGAGAGGAAATGAGGTAAGGGGTCAGTCATTCGTTCTGCTTAAGCTCTCCTTAGATGATTGTAAGTATCGGGTCAGTGCTGTCGCCAGACATGCCATATTTACTTGGTTGCCTGCTGCTGTCAGTCCTGCTAAACAGACGCCACATTGGGCTTCTCAATGGCACTGCATTTTTACACACTGATTGATTGTGCAGTTGTCGAGCCCACGGAGCTACTAAATTCCACAGCAGTCACCCCAATATCTTAATCTTTTAAGGGCACACCAGAATTTCACTGACATGGCTAGAAGAACTTGTTGCCAGCCTTTGCAGGAGATTGCTACCAGGCAGCGAACGAATCTCGCTTGGTGACTTACCACTTAATGTTGAACACGTGGATGTAACTGCTTCCTCTTGCGTCCTCTAGGTGTTGTACAACGGGTTCACGGGCCGCAAACTGACCTCCCAGATCTTCATCGGGCCCACTTACTACCAGCGCTTGAAGCACATGGTGGACGATAAGATTCACTCGCGAGCACGCGGTCCCGTCCAAATCCTCAACAGGCAGCCCATGGAGGGCAGATCACGGTGAGACACTGCTGCTTATCAGGACAGCGCTTCTGCTGACCTATCTTTAGGAGAACCCCCAGTGGTGGATATCCTCTTTCTGGCTTGTGGCTTGACCCCAGGAAGCTGTGGTTGTGATGTCACACATGGAGGTGTTCTCCGATTGGCCCAAAAGTCAATGATACTTTACAAGCTCTGTGTTAAGTTAAACCTCCCCCCTGAAGTTCTCAACACTGTTTTGAGAATGTAGGATACAGCTCTTTAATATAAAAACAGCACATTGTTCAGCCATACTGCAGATACGGTCGCCATGTCCTCTTTGTATCATCTATATAAAGGGTTGGACGAAGTTTTCCAGGGATGTTGATGAATAATGAGGAGAGTGTGTTGCTAATCGACAGGAGGAATAGCTTTAGTGCGCTCAGCTACAGTGTTCAGGAAAGGCAAACGGAAACCGGGCTGTGGCGAAGCTCTGACAACTGGCAGAGAGCACTGTCACAAGATTCCCAACCTCCAGGTTATCTCACTTTAGCTGTTTTAGATGGGTAACTTCCTGATGTGTTTACATTTCAGTTGTGCACGTATGATCGGTTGGTTGGTAACCGACATGATGGTTGACTGTCAGTTTCGAATGAGTAAGATTTCCCAACTTGAGGAGATGCTGTAAGATGATTTGCAAGGGAAATCTGAAGGATCTTATCTAGACCTGTCAGATCTTAAGCTGAGACAAACAGATGGAAGTTGTAATGCGGCGCCGGAGAGCCATTCTTCATCACAGCTAGTAAACCGGTGAAGTGTTTGGCCAGCATATCCGCTCTCTCGGTGGAGAATCTGAGGTAGACGGTGTTGCCAGTTGTTGTCTCTGGGCGGGCGGATGAACATACATGGTCTGCAAACCATCTGTAATCGTCTCAGAGTTCGGGGGAGTTGCCGTTGTGGATTTGTAGAGCTTCCCACTTATGCCGTCTGGTCTCTCCTGACGGAGATCTCTCCTTTCCTCCGAAATCCAGGACTCCACCAGCAGTTCATGGTCATTATTTGGCCAGCCAACAAATTCAGTTTCATTCAATTGGCAAGTCGAATTGAAGCCCATATCCCTGAAGTGTGAAACGACGTTTTGCCCCATTGAAGTTGTCTTCACCTGCACGTATTTGGATTCCGTTCTTTGGTAGCTTTTAGATCTGTGTTCACCATGTAGAACATGATGGGTCAGAACTGTGACGAGAGCAAGTGGCAATCATCGGGGTCCAAGCACTAGGTGCCTTTAGGAAGCAAGTTACAATGCAAAGAATTTTTTATTTTTTTTTTATTTAATTTTTTATTTTTTAAATAAGTCTTTAAAGATGTCTGCCAAATTGTATACACAGTGATCTTTCGATCTTTGTATGGTAGACAGTGGCTTTTTCACAAATGGAAATGGTACTACATTTTTACGCACTGATTGATTGTGCAGTTGTTGAGCCCACTGAGCTACTAAATTCCACAGCAGTCACCCTAGTAGCTTAACCTTTTAAATGCACACCAGAATTTCACTGACATGGCTAGAAGAACTGAAGTATAGAATGAGTAGAAGAACTTGTTGCCAGCCTTTGCAGGAGGATGCTCCCAGGCAGCGAACGAATCTCGCTTGGTGACTTCCGAACCTGTGTAGCTCCTGTTCACTTGTCCTTGCTTGTGTTTATATCTATGTACGTGTGGTTTGCAGTGACGGTGGTCTGCGTTTCGGTGAGATGGAACGAGATTGCCAGATTGCCCATGGAGCTGCACAGTTCCTGAGGGAGCGACTTTTCGAGGCCTCGGACCCTTACCAGGTCCACGTGTGCAACCTGTGTGGCCTCATGGCCATTGCCAACACACGCACGCACACCTACGAGTGCAGAGGATGCCGTAACAAGACTCAGGTGGGATTTTTTTTTTTTTTTTTTTGTGTCTGGGTTTTTTTTTTTTCCTACCTCACTGTTAAACACAAAAGCAGCTGGGTGAGTGAGTGTTGATTTTGAATATATACAATCAAATGGAAAATTGGAGGGGGGGTGGGGATTAAAGGGTGGGGGGACATCAAAATGCCATATTAAATGTATACAGACTATACATATGGTACCTTTAACACTCTATTCTCAATATTAAAACAGAAACGCATTATCTGAAATTTGTCTTTAAAAAGCAGCTTACAGCTTATGATCTCAAAAACATCCAAAAGTAGTTCTACTGTCAATACTTTAATATGTAGAAGACATACTGAAATTGCGTTACTTTCCAACCCAAGTCGCAGCACGAACATTTAAGGACTGTTGCCAGCTGTAACATTGTAACTACTGCGGTACGATAAATAGACTGAAACAAGAACAACAGTGTATTAAACATACAGACTATACATAATAGACTAACGCAAGACATACGGTAAAATAAAATGAGGGAGCTGAGAGACATAATGAGACAGTAAGACACTGATGACCATGTGCACTAGCAGAATTAAGATGTAGGACTGAAGTGGGTATGACGGTGCCAGTATAAACAGCAGTGCAGGTGGAGAAGCGTTAAGGCGATGAGTGCAGAACAGTAGGGTGTAGATTTGCATATGGATAGTAGGGACAGTATTTTGGCAGGGACTAGTCCAATGCCAGTGTTCGGATCATCTTTTTCAGAAGTGTGTCATGTGACTACATCAGCTTTTTAGTAAACTGTTGCATGGTTGCCTTATCTCTGTGAAATGATACGATTCAGCTCTTGTATCAGCGCTGATAGACACTAACCTGCTCACTCAATCTCCTTTCCAATCCATTCATTTTCAATGAAGTGCCAGATGCAGAGGATTGGAGATTGTGCACCCTTGTGCCTCTCGCATTCAACAATATAACCCTAGCTTCAGATAAGTCTCATGTGCTTCCCACGAGCTACGTTTCTAGAAACGGTTATATTTACTGCTGGGCACAGAGGAGGCGAGGTGGTATTGGGTGAAGGGGGTAAGGGGTGAGTCCTTGTGTTGCTTTGCCAATGCTTCCAGTGATCGGACAGCCATGGGCTATACCCATAGTGAAGGTGGGGATGATCATGATGTGGGACTGTTTCTCTGTAAGCAGTACTGGGACAATGCAGGAGATGCAGAATCTATCAACACAGTAATGACCCAGACACGTACAGCCAGACCTGGGTTTTTTGGAAAACCTGAAGGTTCCTACAGGGTCTAGCCAGTGTGGAAGATTTCCCCTCCCATGATCATCCTCACTTGGTGTTCTCGTGGCTGTACAGCTGTTGGGTCATAATCCCGTAGGTTAGCCTCCTGTGACGTGTCTGAGGAGCTGCTTACTGTATCAGTTATGTTGAAAAGGATTGTTGCCAGCTATAGCATATTAACCACAGCAGTGATTGTCCTATCCAGGCCCCTGAAGTATGCATCTCTTGCTTCTTTATCCATTTATTTATTTATTTATTTATTTTATTATATATATATATATATATACACACACATTTTTATTTTTATTTATTTATTTATTTATTTATTTTTTTTGTATGCTCAGATGCATGGTCTGATTACTTGCCACCTATCAATTAAATTCCTGAAACATATTTTTGTAAATGCTTATGATTCAAGACATAAGTGCAGAGTGAAGACCTCATGTTGGGAGTAGATCTACACGTGATTTTATATATATATATATATATCTCATATTTTATAGTGTCTGAGTGGATTCCATGCCATGGCTCAGTTTAACATGTGATCTAGCCCCTACGATGTCTTTGGGGAAGGTCCCAACTCATTTCTCCCTGACTATGTCCTTTTCAGATTTCTCTGGTCCGGCTGCCGTACGCCTGCAAGCTTCTGTTTCAGGAACTGATGTCTATGAGCATCGCACCCCGCATGATGACCAGCTAAACCCCGGCACCGCTGAATTACTGGGGAAAACAAACAAAAACAACAAACAAGACAGGTTACAAGGAACTTGGCTTATTGTACGGAGATATCCTCTCTAAATGTCAACCGAATGCACTCACTTGCCCAGGCTTGACCTGTCAAAGTATTTCTGATCTGTTATTGTTTTGGAACTGATATCTGTTAGTCGATTTTTGTAAAATTTTGAATCAAATAATAAAATTAGTTTGTTTTTAAACGGGTGAAGTTTTTTTTTTCCTTGTGTGCGTTTCAGTCTGCAGGACTGCTCCAGTATTCATAAAGGCCTCGGGCAGAGCTTGGTTTAGGAGTCCCAAGTGTAGATCAAGCTGTTGAACACTGATCAACACCAGCAGCAGTCGAAGTAGTCAAGGCAAGGCTCGAGTAATTCTTATCATGGTCTGTAGTTTACGCCTACCATGCCTCTGATCTGCAGTCCCTCACAGAGAATTTCTGTGCAATGCATTTATCAAGATGTAAACAAAGTCACCTGGATTGGTTTCTATGAAATGCTACGTTCTAGAGAAGCTTGCTGTGTCAGGGCTGTTTGCAGTGCTGGTGTTGGGAACTGAACATCTGTAGAACACAGTGTCTCTCAGTGGCTTCACAGTACGTTGTTATATATGTAAAGCTGCCTGGTGCCTGGGACTTCGTTTGGAGACAGTCCTAAGTCCTACTTGTTTAAACTTCAGTCATACTGCAGACCTACCTCTAGGGTGCGTTACGTCAACATGTGGGTTTACTATGATGGCTAACTTTGTGTAGTAGACGTTGTGGTCTACGGTATTTGTCCCCCCGTAAAGAAATGGGAGTTGATAAGTTCTTCTATAACAGCAGACCAGTCTGAATGTTTGTGTCCTTCATTGCGTTATCCAGGTGTATTTGAAGAAGGGCAACCCTGGCTTTAACAGATCTTGTGTAGTCCATCAGTTAGAGAGAAATTGTTGATGTCAGTCGTTTGGAGTCACCCTTGTGTAAAACGGTGAACTGGAGAGAAAGTAAGCAATTTGTGAGATTTTTCCCCTTTAATGATCAGACTTCAGCCCAAGCCGGGTGTGCAGGTACAGAGGAATCCTAAAACTAGTAAGAGTTAAGGATGCTTACAGTGCAAGCTGCCTTGCTAATGCTTCATGTTGTTAAATATTCACTGTAGACCTGCTTGTGTGCTTTCTGACACTGTTAGTCTAGAAAAATGAATAACAGCATGTGACCCACCCAACAGCCGTAACAGTAAAACCACCTCCCTGTCCACTGTATCAGCTCCACTGACCGTATAGGAGCGCCTTGCAGCTCTACAGTTACAGACTGTTGTCCATCTGTTTCTCTGTATACTGTATTACCCTGTTCTTCAATGGTCAGGACCCCCACAGGACCCCCACAGAGCAGGTATGATGTGGGTGGGGGATCATTCTCAGCACTGCAGTGACACTGACGTGGTGGTGATGTGTTAGTGTGTGTGGTGCTGGTGTGAGTGGATCAGACACAGCAGTGCTGCTGGAGTGTTTACACACTGTGTCCACTCACTGTCCACTCTATTAGACACTCCTACCTTGCTGGTCCACCTTGTAGATGGACAGTCAGAGACGATAGCTCATCTGCTGCTGCACGCACTGTGCAGGTCATCCTCTAGTCCTTCACCAGTGGTCAAAGGACGTTGCCCACACGATGCCATTGTGTTGTGTGACATGGTGCTGGACACCTCGGTGTCACTGCTGGACTGAGAATGATTCACCACCCACATAATACCTGCTCTGTGGTGGTCCTGTGGGGGTCTTGCCTTTTATAACGGGGGTGGCCAGAATGGTGGCCTCGCTTAATTCCAGGATGGCACTGCCATAATAACTGAAATTACGCGGAGATGCTTGCAGACTCTGTGGTGGTGGCTGGAACCAGATGTTCAGAGAGGGTGGGTATGTCTGACAGTGTGAGACATGCTAATGATTCAAGTTTCACACTCTGCCATGCATGTGATGGTAGTAAGGACTGCCTTATCTGCTGTACCTGACTGACCCACCAGCCACAACTGGACATTCAGTGAGCTGTCCTCCATGAGTCATCCTGTTAGAGCCAGCATCATTAGCAGACGGCTGCACCACGCAGAACTACATGCACGCGGACCGTTACCACGACTGTCCTTAACACCACGTCACCGTCACCAAAGACTGCAGTGGCGTCGTACCAGACTGTCATGGAGTGACTCAGAATGGCAGCGGGTCATCTTCAGTGACGAGTCCCGCTTTAGTCTTGGTGGAGACGCCCAACGAATCCGTGTGTGGAGGCACCGTGGTCAGCACCAAGATGAACGGTCTGTTGTCACACGTCCAGAAGGCCTGGTGTCCCTCCACCTCCACCCCTACCGCACCATCTGCAGGAACTGTGTGAGGACGTTCAAGCTGCATGGGATGGATTATCACAGGACACCATTAGGAACCTCTACAGCTCCATACCGAGACGTCTGGCGTGTTGGGTTAGCGAACACGGCGGCCCGACGCCATACTGAGAGACAGACTTCTGTATGTGTAGCTCAATAAATATTGATCATATCAGTCTAAACTTATCATCAGTTATTGATCCTGGTCACCTTTATCCTCCTTCCCAACAGCACTCCAATCCCACACCTCCTTCTGGGTGCAGCTGTTCTGTATATGATTGTAGATGTTCTGAGGGCTACTGTTAATGTGAACATTCAAACAGACACATCATATTATAAACTCTTTATTTATTAGTGAACATTTAAACACGAGTGTTAGTATTTCCATAACCATGCTGTGGGATTCTAAAGCACAATGAATCAGTTAATAGTCTATAGTAGTGACAAGTACACTCCTAGCACCCAAACCCAAACGCCACATGGCATCCTTAACAGTTCCCAGCATGTTGGAGCGCTTGCGTAAGTATGTACATGCTTCTGTGTGTGACAGTCTGGAATGTGTGCATTGCTGTGTGTGTTTCTGATATGACTTATGAACCCTGCTGTAGAGCACTGACATATCCATGACATGAACACGGCATGTATCAGTGCTGGCTGTTGTTCTAGTCTCATGACATCTATTTGCTCGCCCTTGAGGATGTTGCAAAGCAACCCTTTCCATTCTTCTTCCCTGGAATCTCTCAAAGAACCCTCCTGCGAGTCCCTCCTGCAGCACATTCCGCTCCCTACAGCCCTTCGTGTTATGCTAACAGCTGCACGGTCCATCTCTTCCACATACTGGCTTCCAAATAGCACCAAAACATTAGATCAAGAGAAGCGATATACAATAAAAACAAAAACTGAGCTCTCTTAATGAACTACCCTCCACTCCGCTTTACACCCTGTATTCACAGGGCCTAGGCCTGGCTCTTCCTTGGCTCCTCAGCTCCACAACCATGAGCGTCTATGTGGAAGATGGAGTACGTGATGTGACGAAAACAAGCCTTATCTGGAAAGAAACTGCAACCATCAACAAAGGCCGTGAAAGATAGAGGCGCGTCCCGTAGGCTTCAGCGATTTCGCCGTGATTCCGTACGAGGCGCCTCATGTGGAGATGTTATGCATGCGTATCTGGCGTAGATCGATCTGATAGCGTGTTCTGATGGGTGCTTTAGAGTTACGAAAGCTGTTTTAGGGGGAGATATGGGAGTTGTCACAGAGCGATGGACAGGGTGGATAAGTCTGGGTCCGATTTGGCCCGGTTTTCCGCTCATGGAACACAGCACGGCAGTGCAAATGCTCCCAAAGCAGGAGTTTCTCAGTAAGCCAGATAGCTTACTGAGGAACACAGCACCTAAGCAAGCTAATACCACGTCGCTATATTGTTAGCAATACATTTGATGGATATTTATGTTATAAAGCCTATAAAACAGAGATGTTTCCCTTCCAAACAGGTTGTTTTCAGTTCGGCTGTCTGGACTCTGCTCACACTTTTCAGAACCTGATTGTAAAAACTTGTTAAATGTAATGGGGGTGGGGGGAAATGTCCAAGTGTCAGTTTTAGCACATCAGTTCGCAAGTAGCACGAGAGCATTAGCATTGTTACTGCTATTGCTAGCATGCTAACTTACCCGCATACCGTGATCCGGCATGCTAACAATGCCAAAAATAGCATGGCTCCATATGCACAGTGCTAAGTATTTGCTAGTGCTAAGTATTTGGCTCCAGAGCATTCCGAATCGCCATTCATATCACCACAGGCTAAATTACTTGAAGACTGAACTGCTGTAAGTCATTTAGCAGCGATTTTGGCACTGTAGCTACTGTAGCATGCAGCACTGCTGGTGAACTGATGGCACTGGCAGTCTGAAGTGAGCCGGAACTGACCCATACAAATATATATATACAGGGGTTGGACAATGAAACTGAAACACCGGTCATTTTAGTGTGGGAGGTCTCATGGCTAAATTGGACCAGCCTGGTGGCCAATCTTCATTAATTGCACATTGCACCAGTAAGAGCAGAGTGTGAAGGTTCAGTTAGCAGGTAAGAGCACAGTTCTGCTCAAAATACTGCAATGCACACAGCATTATGGGACATACCAGAGTTCAAAAGAGGACAAACTGTTGGTGCACATCTTGCTGGCGCATCTGTGACCAAGACAGCAAGTCTTTGTGATGTATCAAGAGCCACGGTATCCAGGGTAATGTCAGCATACCACCAAGAAGGACGAACCTCCACCAGCATCACGTAGTGACCTGGCCACTATCCTGCAAGAAGAATGGCTTAAACTCCCTCTGACCACTGTGCAGGACGCAGTATATGTCATTCCCAAGACGAACTGACGCTGTATTGGCCGCAAAAGGAGGCCCTACACCATACTAATAAATGATTGTGGTCTAAAACCAGGTGTTTCAGTTTCATTGTCCAACCCCTGTATATAATTCATGTGGCCTACATGTTCCAAAGATGATCTGGTCCACTTCTAGCACAAGTATTGCAGCGCTGTCTACCGGCAAGTACGGCCCACATGCATATACACATAGCAATATATATATAAATATATAAAACGTCATGTGGCCCACATGTTCCAAAGTAGTTCTGGTCCACTTCTGGCTGAGAGACAGCAGAATTGGCTTTCTTTGGCTATGGCATGGCTCGAATCTGGTGCGTACATGGCCCACATCATCCAACCAGGAGCTGCGCGCAAGACTGCCAGGCTAACATGGGACATGTGGGCCAGTTTTCCTATCCGGGATATAACCAATGAATATATGACTGGAGCTCAAACCTGTGGATCGCAGCGTCGCTTCATTAGACGTGAGACTGTTATGCTAACCTCTCAGTCTGAACTGTATTCATGTCGTTTGCTGTGAATGACTCATTAAGGTATAACTAATTATGGGGGGACGTCATGTAAACCACACCTTACGTGCTGCATCTTCAGATCATTGGAATCTACATTGTAAATGCAAACAGCTGGGGGGACAATCTGACCTCTCCTATTAGACAGGCATGGTCTTAGGCTTAACTCATCTGGCTAACTGAGAGAACCCTGTGTGAAACGGTGGCAGGTTTGTGGGTAGCCGGTTTTATGTGCGTGTGTGTGAGGGTGTTGAACCCGTGGCGCAGTGTGCAGGCATATACAGCAGTGTGTAGCTGGTCCGTGTCTGATCCTGATCCTGCAGGAGGTTCCAGTGGGGGGGCCATGGCACATACAGCCCCCTTACAGCTCGTCGTCCTTGGCCACTATAAGAGAAAGACATGGTTGTAAATATGTGGTTTCTGATTTATATAGACATATAGCCGTCTAAACCATGCATCATTTCTTAAACTGCATCATATATGACATATGGCATATGTCTATAGTTATAGTCGTCTGTCTTATCACAACTGGAACTAGTCCAAGGGTTTGTTTAGGGTCTGGCTATTGGGCTGTAGCCATGGGTCTTTTGCTGCAGCCATGCTTTCATTGCTAAAATATTGAATATGAGTAAGAATACAGCCACTTAGTGACTTAATAACGGAGATTTCTTTGTGACTTTAAGCGGGAAAGTGAGAAATGAATAATAGTTATGGAACTATTGTCGTTTAGGCTAATCCAGCAGCTCCTCTGGCAGCAGTGCCATTCTTGTTCTGCTTGTGCCCTGTGCAAACCAATGTATACGTTATTGATATAGTAGCCATGAATATGGAAATCTCACCTGATATCATTTCAGATATCTGATCGTCTTATGCTAACTCAGTTATGTCGGTAGGTTAGCTTTAGCATGGTTGTTAGCTTTTCCATCGTAAGCTTCCGTAACTAGCCCAGATAGAGACTGTAGTAGAAGACAGTTTCGTTAAAGTCGCATGGGCAGGCCAAAGACATCGACCTTGTGATTGGTGAGGATACTGCTGATGTACATGATACCCAACCCAACTCCATGACTGCTTAGTTTGTAGTTCAGCTGAAGTTGGTTATCCAGTAAACCGGAAAACCGCTGCCAGGGGTGTTCCAGTTTTCTACCGCAAGCTCTCAAAAGCTGCTGTCCTGCTTCGACACGTCTTGTCTAATGAGTTTCCCATTTAGCAGGCGAGCGAATGCATGTGTGTTGGTAGAGAATAAACAGCGGTGCAGTTCAGTTCAGGGCGGGAACTGTTCCCGCCGGCCCTAAAACCCACCTAGTTTAAAAGCAAGGCCATAGGCTTAAAGCGACAGCTTGGCAAAATTCAGATTCCCTACTTTTTCCCGAAGCAGTCTAACAGTGGTTGGCAACACAACAAAATATCAGTAGTGGTGGTTTTAATAAAGGTCCTCGCACGTTTGTCGTCCACTACGTTAAATTAAGTACTACAGTCAATTATAACCCAATGGAAACATAGTAGATGGACCGGGTCCTGAGATTTAGATGAATAGACAATGCCTAATGATCTGTTACCTCAGCTGAGGCTACTCTTTTCATATTGTACCTTCTAGCTCGAAAATGGCTAGCTGGTGAAGAGTTAAACAACTGAGGCCAATATGATGAATTATGTTGAAAGATATATTTTTAAAAAAGTTGCATGGGCACAGGATAAAAATAAAATTTGATGTTTATGGTTCTCACAGGGGTGCGGTATCTGCTACATGAGGCTACACGACAAGTTCAAACTGAGTTCAGTCGGCCTAAATTGTAATTTTAGCTACATATCGTCGCCGTCCAAAGAAAAACATGTATCTCCATATTTGTTGATTTTTACTTTTATGCCTCATTGGATCACATGAGCTGCTGTTTACAGTGTCTGTGAATTTCATGAAGAATGAACCAGGCCAAATGGGCCAAAACAGACTGGAAAGACGTCTGGTTCCATAGACTTCCATTCAAATTAAATGAGGTTTAAATAGTGGATTCAGACAGTATAGGTAATATAACAACGACCAATCAAGTTTCCAACCACCCTATACACACTACTGGATAGCATCTCCTAGTGGAACCTTCTGCCTGCTAAACGTGAGTGAGTGAGTGAGTGAGTGAGTGAGTGAGTGAATGTAAGAGCGAATGTATATGTGAGTGAAGGTATGAGTGATTGTATAAGTGAATGTATAAGTGAATGTATGAGTGAATATATGAGTGAATATATGAGTGAATGAATGAGTGAATATATATGTGAATGTATAAGTGAATGGATGAGTGAATGTACAAGTAAATGGATGAGTGAATGTATGAGTGAATGTATATGTGAATGTATAAGTGAGTGAATTTATGAGTGAATGTATATGTGAATGTGTGAGTGAATGTATATGTGAATGGATGAGTGAATGTGTGAGTGAATGTATATGTGAATGGATGAGTGAATGTGTGAGTGAATGTATATGTGAATGGAGGAGTGAATGTGTCAGTGAATGTATGAGTGAATATATGAGAATATATGAGTGAATATGAGTGAATATATGAGTGAATGTATGTGTGAATGTATGAGTGAATATATAAGTGAATGTATATGTGAATGTATAAGTGAATGGATGAGTGAATGTATAAGTGAATGGATGAGTGAATGTATATGTGAATGGATGAGTGAATGTATATGTGAATGGATGAGTGAATGTATAAGTGAATGTGTGAGTGAATGTATATGTGAATGTATAAGTGAATGGATGAGTGAATGTATATGTCAATGGATGAGTGAATGTATATGTGAATGGATGAGTGAATGTATAAGTGAATGGATGAGTGAATGTATATGTCAATGGATGAGTGAATGTATATGTGAATGGATGAGTGAATGTATATGTGAATGGATGAGTGAATATGTTCATTCAGTTCCACTGATCGTTTTAACTGAGTAACTGTGAACCCCTGACATAAACATCTAAGTACACACAGCCACTGGCGCCATGCATACGGCCACTTACTTTTCTTGGTGGATATAAGTGAATGGATGAGTGAATGTATAAGTGAATGTATATGTGAATGTATATGTGGATGTATATGTGAATGTATATGTGGATGTATATGTGAATGTATATGTGGATGTATATGTGAATGTATATGTGGATGTATATGTGAATGGATGAGTGAATGTGTGAGTGAATGTATATGTGAATGGATGAGTGAATGTATATGTGAATGTATATGTTCATTCAGTTCCACTGACCGTGAACCCCTGACATAAACATCTAAGTACACACAGCCACTGGCGCCATGCATACGGCCACTTACTTTTCTTGGTGGGAATGTCACTGATGGACTCCACCACATGGATGCTGCCCACAGCTGAGGCTTCACCTTTGGCATTGCTGGCATGGCACTCGTACGAGCCTGCGTCTTTCTTAGCGAGTGGAGAGATCTGCAGGGCACAAACACACCGTTATCTTCCCCCATCATCTGGCTGGGTACATACTAGCACTGTCTCAGAGAGAGAGAGATAGAGAGAGTGGTGATCCGGGATCAGCAGATTATTTTAGTAGCACACTGGAGTCCTCACTAAAAAGCCTGGAGATATGGAGCCTGTATGAACAGCTTCTACTTTTAGGCTCTAAGGCTATAAACAGGACACTGTGGATGTGGCCAGGGTGCAGCAAAAACCCCACCAAGAAGGAGAAACGGTGTCTGTGTGAATGTGATGATGGTATATGGAAGTGATAACTGTGTTAAGGGGGGAAGCTATGACTATGGCTCTAGTACCCTCCTGTTGGGCCGCCTCTAGCCTGGATACAAGATGAGATATAGTTGGGCATGGAGGCATACAGGTCCCATATGGCACCCTGCACCACATTTGTCCATAGATGTAGCAGCTGGCCCTGATCACATCCCTGATCGTCCCATAAACGCTGGATTACTGATCAAGCTGGTGACCAGGCAGGTCAAGGAGGTGTGGCAATGTGGCGGAGGCGTTCCTGGGAAGCCGTGTGTGGCCAAGCATTATCCTGCCAGCTAGAAGTCCTGCCATGTGAGGCATCACGTGTGGCCGGAGGATGTTCTGCACAAATCGCTGAGCTGGTAGTGTCCCTCGTATCACTACCAGGGGTGACCGACTGTCGTATGCGAAGGTTTCATAGACCACCCGTTGGGGGCGGTGTGTCGCTCCACAGCAAAGGCAGGACTGAAGTGCTCACCACTAGGCCTCCATACTCAAACCCGACCGCCATCAGATCCCAAACAGAACCTGGATGTGTTGCTAAGGAGTGGTTAACGACACCACTGCGGACGAAGACAACAGCAAGGCACCTAACCCCCGACTGCTCCCCGGGCGTTGTGGATAGGGCTGCCCACCACTCTGGGTAAGTGTGCTCACTGCCCCCTAGTGTGTGTGTTCACGGATGGGTTAAATGCGGAGACTTGTAGATTTCCCCACTGTGGGATCAGTAAGGGATTAAAATCTTCTTGACCTGGATCAATGAATGAATGACTTGGATAAGTAATTAAAGTGGTAGCACACTTACCAGCACCCAGCCGGTGACCTCGTGCTTCTCTGGACCTCCACGCACCTGGATGGCCAGATTCTCCTGGTCTCCAGGCAGAAGCAACATCTTCCTCTTGTCATTGCTGATCTACAGGAAGCAGAACATCAACACCAGCTTCAGTACAGCGAGGTCCACGAGAAGAGCTAGCCAAGTCGGGCAGTGCAGATGGAGGAAAGGTTCCACATGATGAAACGGTTACGATGGTTTGGAGCAAAGCGCTCCGTTCTAGAGTAACTTGCTGAGCCACTATTGTTCACAGCGGTGGTTATGGGAACCAGACAAAAGCTACATCACAGAAAGTCCCTGCATGGGACGGTTATGACTGCACTACCTTATGCAATGATCTTATGATGGTTTTGTGATGCAGTGGGGTCAAAAATTTTTTTTTATTTCAGGTATTTTTATTCCATTTCGGGAGGAGGGGTATGGGAAGTGTGATGTAGGGCAGTGTTTTTTTTTTATTATGTATATTATTTATTATAATATTATTATTATATTATTATTGTTTGTTTGCTCAGTTTCACATAATGAAAAAAGTAAATAAGTAAATACAGGAAAAAAATAAAAGTATGGAATTTGCCATAATGGTCCCTCCTATATGTTAATTCTGATTAAATAAAAATAAATTATGCATGTTCAATTTTTTTCAATATATAAAGTGACTGTATAAGTGAATGTGTGACTGAATATAAGTGCATATATGTATATATATAAAATATAATAAATATATATATATATATAATATATATAAAAAAAAAATATATATATATATACAAACACAAACTATATATATATATATATATATATATATATATATATATATATATATATATATATATATATATATATATAGTCTATGTAAGTACTATATGCCTACATATAGTCATAGACAAACGTTTTGAAAAATATTGAACATGCACAATTTATTTATTTTTATTTATTCAGAATTAACATATAGGAGGGACCATTATGGCAAATTCCATACTTTTATTTTTTTATGTTTTTATTTATTTATTTTTTTCCATTACGCTATATTGCCTATATATAATACATATAATATGAAAAAGAGGAAAATACTTGTTATAGTAACTAATCAATAAGTACATGAATAAAAGAGCAAACAAACAAACAAACAAACAAATAAATAAATAAATAAATAAATACATAAATAATCCTTGAAATATCCAGGAAAACCTTCTGGTGTAAAGCTGATTGTATTTCAGGCTACACTGTATAATATACAATATGATTTCTAATAGTGACTAGTGATGCCAGAGTGTCCTGTACAATAAATACACCAGTATGTAATACGAGTTCTTTGAAGTGATTCCCCCGAAAGATCCATTTCTGGTTCCCCTAGGGAACTTTTTAATGCAGCGTTCACTGAAATCGTATGTCTGTAAATGACTCTTGCGAGTGTGAAGAACCTTCTTTATAGGAACCTCCATGTAGTATGACTAAACCAGCTAACGGTTCTTTCCCTGGAACCAGGTTCTTTATGTGACGCCAGAGAAGAACCTTTAAATGGATGCTTCTTTGGAGAACCCTTTGTTAATGGGATTATTGGGATGTGCGAGTGTGTGGAACCTTATAAAAGGTTAAGCTATAAAGTTAAAGAACTTTTAAATCGGAGTAGAAACTTTATATCAGCTGATGCTTCAGTTTTTCAGGGAACCAAAGTGGTTTGTGGTTCTCCTGGTGCTCAGAGAACCCTCTGTGTGACCTATTTTTAAGGAAACCAAGAACCATTTAGATAACCAATGTCATCTCATCATCTCAATTGGTTTATCCTTCTGGGCATGGAGTCTGGAACCCAGCTATCAATGGGCGGCAGACAGGAAACACCTCGGAGAGGCCGTGAGTCCATCACAGGGCATATGAGAACCTCAGTTCTCTAAGCTTTTGGAAGGCATTGAGAATACAAAAGGAACATTCCAAGATCTGCACGACTGGACCTGGGTCATTAAGAGCTGCTACACTGTAAGCGGGAAGCATGATGAACGTTCTCTAAACACCTCCAGCAAGAACACAATTTTTCTGGAGGTCAATCCGAAGGCGTGTTGGTTTTGCCGGAGCTCTGGTCGTGCCTGACTGACTCTGAAGAGGTGATGTTATTGTGCCTTCTAAGGAATTCACTAAGAGCTTGACGAATTTGCTTTTGACGTTTCGTTGAGATGTTCCACACGCTTGTAATAAGCCTTCAGAAATGCACTTTTAGCAGCAGACTGAAAAAAAAATCTCTTTCAGATTACCGTCAGACTGTAAACAGTCACGCGCCATCAAGGTATTCATACGTTTATAATCACTCCACAGTTATTGACCGTCAGACTGTAAAAACTACACACCCAGTGGATTCATACTGGATTAGAATCCCTAACAGTTATTACCGTCAGACTGAAAACACTACATACCAGCCTCCAGATTCATACTGGATTTATAATTAGCCACAGTTTGTCACCGTCAGTACTTTAAACACTACACGCGCTGCAGATTCATACCGGATTATAATCCCTCCACAGTTATTACCGTCAGACTGTAAACACTCCACACGCTGCAGATTCATACCGGATTATAATCCCTCCACAGTTATTACCGTCAGACTGTAAAGGCTACACACGCTGCAGATTCATACCGGATTATAATCCCTCCACAGTTATTACCGTCAGACTGTAAACACTACACACGCTGCAGATTCATACCGGATTATAATCCCTCCACAGTTATTACCGTCAGACTGTAAAGGCTCCACACGCTGCAGATTCATACCGGATTATAATCCCTCCACAGTTATTACCGTCAGACTGTAAACACTCCACACGCTGCAGATTCATACCGGATTATAATCCCTCCACAGTTATTACCGTCAGACTGTAAAGGCTACACACGCTGCAGATTCATACCGGATTATAATCCCCTCCACAGTTATTACCGTCAGACTGTAAACACTACACACGCTGTAGATTCATACCGGATTCATACCTTATTATAATCCCTCCACAGTTATTACCGTCAGACTGTAAACACTACACACGCTGCAGATTCATACCGGATTATAATCCCTCCACAGTTATTACCGTCAGACTGTAAACACTCCACACGCTGCAGATTCATACTGGATTATAATCCCTCCACAGTTATTACCGTCAGACTGTAAACACTACACACGCTGCAGATTCATACTGCTTATAATCCCTCCACAGTTGTTGGCTTGTAGAGGAGGTAAACACCTACACTCGCTGATGTCACTACTGGATTAGAAGCTTCCTCAGACCTGTAAACAGTCCCTCTCAGATTTCTACTGTATTAATAATCCTCCCGTATATTACCGTCAGACTGTACACACTACACACGCTGCAGATTCATACTGGATTATATTCCCTCCACAGAATTTACCGTCAGACTGTAAACACTACAACACGCTGCAGATTCATACCGGATTATAATCCCTCACACAGTTATTACACACAGACTGTACAACACACTCAACACGCTGCAGATTCATACTGGATTATATTCCCTCCACATTATTACCGTCAGACTGTAAACACTACACACGCTGGCAGATTTCATACTGGATTATACACACCCTCCACAGTTATACACGTCAGACTGTAAACACACACACACTCACAGATTCATACACATAATCACTCCACAGTTATTACTGTTCATCTCATACCATACACACACACTTGTTGGCTCATACAGGATGTTAAGGCTCCACATAGTCACACACTCACACAAAACACTTCTCACACGTCCCAACCACTTCATCCTGGCCTATTGTCACTCCACAGTTATTCACAGACTGCACACATACATACACACACTCAATTTGAGCAAACTGTACTGTACACACACACACACACACACTCGCTCACACACACTCACACATACAAGGACTCTTTGTCCAGATTTCAGACTGGGTTATTGGTCACTTGAAGGGAATTAGTGGACAGTGTAAAGCTGGTATGGGCCGGCTTAGATCAGGTCTTGCAGGTATTTAAGCATGAACAGGGTTCATAACATGATCATCTGTGGCCAAAAACCGGACCCCATACCTCTGATATACAAAATATAATTGTAATGTCATTTTGTGGTTACACTCATCATCAAAAAGATATCTGCACCCAGAAGGAATCAACCAGATCACATGTCCAGAAGGCCTGGTGTCCCCATACCTCTGATATACAACCATATAAACTTGTAGGATGTCAAGCTGCATTGTGGTTACACAGGACATCATCAAAAAGATATCTGCACCCAGAAGGAATCAACCAGATCACACGTCCAGAAGGCCTGGTTTTACTCCACCTCCACCCCTACCGCACCATCTGCAGGAACTGTGTGAGGATATTCAAGCTGCATTGGATGGATTATCACAGGACACCATCAGGAACCTCTACAGCTCCATACACCTCCACTCCCACCTTCCTCTCATATTGACAGTACGACAGTGCATGACTCGAGCGGCCGGTTGAGGAATCCAGCAGCTGCCAGAGTTGGACAGTAACTCGGTTACTAGCTGTTGAGCGTATCTTGTTAAAGTGAGTCAGAGGGGAGTCAGAGGTGAGTCAGAGGGGAGGCTGAGAGTGTGACACGGCTGATATCCAGCACTGTGTCTGTGCAGGCTACCTTCTTCCATGTGACCACAGGCGTGGGTATCCCGATCGCCTCGCAGCTCAGGAACACCTGGGACCCCGTCACATTCCACACCTCTCCAGGAGCAGTCACGATGGTGGGAGCTGAAAAAAGAGGAAGAAGTCAAACGAATGGAGGATTTAGTGGCTTTTTCCTTCTCCAGTTACGCAGGTGGAGGGATCGCTAACAGCTAAAGACCTCACTGACAGACGGATAGCTTCATTACATTAACATACAGAGAGAGAGAGAGAGAGAGAGAGAGAGAGAGAGAGAGAGAGAGAGAGAGAGGGAGAGAGAGAGAGAGAGAGAGAGAGAGAGAGAGGGAGAGAGAGAGAGAGAGAGAGAGAGAGAGAGAGGGAGAGAGGGAGAGAGAGAGAGGGAGAGAGAGAGAGGGAGAGAGAGAGAGAGAGAGAGAGAGAGAGAGAGAGAGGGAGAGAGAGAGAGAGAGAGAGGGAGAGAGAGAGAGAGAGAGAGAGAGATGCAGAAAAAGAGATGGAAAAAGAGAAACAGAATCAAAGTGAATTAGGAAGAAATGAAAATAAAGATAGAGGAAAGAAAAAGAGAAAAAAGCAAGATGGAAACAGCAATAATGAATGAGTAACAAACGAGAAAGAAAGAAAGAAAGAAAAAAAGAAAGGAGGAAAAGGGAGAAAGGGAGAAAGGAAGAAAGAGAAAGAAAGAAAGAAAGAAAGAAAGAAAGAAAGAAAAAAAGAAAGGAGGAAAAGGGAGAAAGGAAGAAAGAGAAAGAAAGAAAGAAAGAAACAGAAAGAAAGAAAGAAAGAAAGAAAGAGAGAAAGCAGAAAGAAAGAATGAATGAATGAATGAATGAAAGAAAGAAAGAGAAAGAAGCAGAAAGAAAGAAGCAGAAAGAAAGAACAGAAGAAAGAAAAGCATAGCAAGAAAGAAAAACAACAGAAACAGAGAATGAAAACAGAGAAAGATAAAAACGATAGAGAGTGAGTGAGAAAGTGATATACAGTGAAAGAGAAAGAAACAGATAATGAGGGATAGAGGTAAAGAAACAGAGAGATGGAAAAAGAGGGAGAGATAGATAAAGAGAAAGAGTAAGACATAGCATAGTTACATATATATGTACATGTGTAGAGAGCCAGATTAAGAAAAAAAGATAAAGAGAGAAAGAGAAGAAGAGATAGATAGAGTGAGAGAGATAGAGAGAGTGAGAGGGAGAGAGAGAGAGAGAGAGAGATAAAAGAAAGGTAAATATGGAGTATATATATAATAAACTAGATCAGGAGGATTTAATCACAGAGCCGTCCCACCATCTCCTCCCCCTCTCAGGACTCGCTCCCGGAGGGGACAGGACCCCGGAGTCAGCTGCCGGTGATTTACTGCTCAGAGTTTCAAACCAGGGCTAATCTCTCATCACGGCCCTCATCCCTCTGACGGGACCTCACTGGAGGCGTAGTCTTCCACTTCACCAGTATTCCAGTTCATAGCACGTTCCTCCACCCGCACGGCTTCCATCTGATACTCTCCTCCAGCAGATTCCTCAAGATCCAACGTTACTGTGACTTCACACCAAAAAAGGGAAGACCAACCTCTCCCCGGCTCTGTGCTCTCCGGCCGCTCGGTGTTCCAGACGGACGCCACCGGATACGGCCTCATCACAACTTACTGACTCCATGAAGTAAACAAACCACGACCCCGTATTAAAATAGAGGTACCATATTAACAACGCTGCAGCTCCAGCTCTCCGTCAGCGCCGACCTTCAGCTGACCTTACAAGCCTTTACTGCTCTAACAACATCTACATTAATAAACCCAATCCCTCTCCCTCTCTCAGTCTCTCTCTCTCTCTCTCAGTCTCTCTCTCTCTGTCTCTCTCCCTCTCTCAGTCTCTCTCTCCCTCTCTCAGTCTCTCTCTCCCTCTCTCAGTCTCTCTCTCCCTCTCTCTCCCTCCCTCTCTCTCTCTGTCTCTCGCCTTCTCTCAGTCTCTCTCTCTCTCTGTCTCTCTCTCCCTCTCTCAGTCTCTCTCTCCCTCTCTCTCTCTCTCTCTCTCTCTCTCTCTCTCTCCCTCTCTCTCCCTCCCTCTCTCTCTCTGTCTCTCGCCTTCTCTCAGTCTCTCTCTCTCTCTCTCTGTCTCTCTCCCTCTCTCTCTCTGTCTCTCGCCTTCTCTCAGTCTTTCTCTCCCTCTCTCTCTTTCAGTCTCTCTCTCCCTCTCTCTCTCTCCCTCTCAGTCTCTCTCTGTCTCTCAGTATCTCTCTCTCAGTCTCTCTCCCTCTCAGTCTCTCTCTCTCTCCCTCTCTCTGTCTCTCTCTGTCTAACTCTCTCTCTCTCACTCTCTCTCTCTCTCAGTCTCTCTCTCTCTCTCTCTCAATCTCTCCTTCTCTCAGTCTCTCTCTTTCAGTATCTCTCAGTTTATCTCTAAGTCTCTCTCCCGCTCTCTGTCTCTCTCTCTCAGTCTCTCTCCCTGTCTAACTCTCTCCCTCTCACTCTCTCTCTTTCTCTCTCAATCGCTCCCTCTCTCAGTCTCTCTCTTTCAGTCTCGCCCTCTTTCAGTATCTCTCTCTGTCTCCCTCTCTCTATTTCTCTCAGTCTCTATCTCTCAGTATCTCTCAGTCACTCTCTCAGTCTCTCTCTCTCAGTCTCTCTCTCTCAGTCTCTCTCTCTCAGTCTCTCTCTCTCAGTCTCTCTCTCTCAGTATGCCTCTGGGAAGCCCCCGAGCAGCCAGAGTGGCTTGAGCATCACCTCCTCTGTGGGTCTCCTGCCCTGGTTTCTTCAGTTCATCACCCGGCATGACCACATCGTCTACACTGACCAGCGTCTGGCTCTGATCATGAACTCTATCTATGGGTCGGCTCCACCTGTGCAGTTACTCCCTCCGGGACTAATCAGACTGGATCTAATCAGACTGGATCTAATAGATGTTCTAAGCTCCTCCTGTTACTTCTGTCTTTCTCTCTTCATCCGGGATCCACCTGAGGAGGTGGGGTTCTGCGCTTGAGCCTGGTTCCTCTCGAGGTTTCTTCCTTACTCAAGGGAGTTTTTCCTCGCCACAGTTGCCTCTGGCTTGCTCACGGGGGGCTTAGTCCGGAGCCTGGGACACTAATGATGGAGAAGATTAGCCTGCGTGCTATATTCTAGCCTGTTAGCTAGCTGACTAGCCCAGATCTAGATAAGAAATGCAGCTAATCAGCCCATCAGTTTAAACAGAACTGGGTTCTAACTTCATCGGCACACTCGGTGGTCCAAGCAAACAGCACTGGAGTCGGAGATGATTCCATTAACGGCACCGTGACTTCCATGTCACTTTAATAGGAACATTCTGAAACCACACTCATGGAGTTAACTCGGTATGGAGCTGTAGAGGTTCCTAATGGTGTCCTGTGATAATCCATCCCATGCAGCTTGAATATCCTCACACAGTTCCCGCAGATGGTGCGGTAGGGGTGGAGGTGGAGTGCTACCAGGCCTTCTGGATGCGTGGAGACCACGGTGTCTCCACACACGGATTCGTTGGGCGTCTCCACCAAGACTAAAGCGGGACTCGTCACTGAAGATGACCCGCCGCCATTCTGAGTCACTCCATGACAGTCTGGTACGACACTTTGGTGACGGTGACGTGGTGTTAAGGACAGTCGTGGTAACGGTCTGTGTGCATGTAGTCCTGCGTGGTGCAGCCGTCTGCCATTGGTGCTGCACTAACAGGAGGACTCACGGAGGACACCACTGCCCGCTGAATGTCTCCTATCGTGGCTGTTGGGTCAGTCAGGTACAGCGACGAAGCCCGTCCTTGCCTATGTCACCTGGGGGCCGAGCTGTCTGCCGGGAGCGGTCCGTTTTTCGGGATTTGTTTGAGAGCTGATAGAGAGAACGTGAGCTAGAGGTGCTGCCCTGCTGCTAATCCAGAGCCGTCATGCGGCTGTAATGAGTTATGTGCAGGCTCAGTGGTGTGAACAGCTCTGGATTCGCCTTTATCAACAGCGCAGCCCTGTGTGTTCCTAACTGGGACGCAACTGTTTGATCAGAGTCCGTCTCCCATTCACCTCCCCAAATCCCTCCCGCAGGGCTGGAATTTCAGACATGTCTGATCAGCGGCGGGGAAATGGGTGTCGCCCATTTGGCATGACGGAGCATGGCGTGTTCTCATCTGGCACACAGGCCTTGCTACGGTAACATCAGTCAACCAGTTTGGGAGATCTGTATCTGGGGGTCTGTCTCAGTTAGCTTAGCTCTCGATGATGGACATCACTCATTACCAGGCTATATCACCATGGCTGGACAACCAGAGCAGGGACGGACGGCTGCTAGACCAATCAGAGCTAAGGATCTGACCAACCAGGCACAGGACCCAGTTAGCAAATGACCTAGTGATGCTGAGGTGGTCGCTCAGATGTTCTGAGAGCACCAGACGGTTCTTTGTTTGGTGTGTCTGTTTCCTTGGAGCCCACATAAATACTCCACAGAGCTCAAGGAGCACAATCATGTCAACATCAACATCAAGAAGCCACTACTGAGGAAGAAGAACAACAAGCAGGAGGGAGTTGGTTGAGCCAAGAGGCAGGAGGAACAGACATTAGACCAGTGGAAGTCTCTAGTCTGGTTTGGTCAACCCGCCATGTCTTTGCGAGACACAGAAAGGGTGAGCGTGATGTGTGGTTCCCACCGTGAAGCATGGAGGAGCACTAGGAGATGGTGAGGGGGTGTGGTGACACTGGGGGTGGGTGGTTCAATCCAAATTTCAAGGCACAACTAAACAGCATGGCCATCCCAGCTGGTTTGCACTTACTGGGACCTTTTTGGTTTTTCGACATCAGGACAATGACCCCAAACACACTTCCAAGCTATGTGAGGACCGTCAGATGACCTGGCCTCCATATTCGCCTGGGCTAAACACCAATTGAGATGGTTTGGGATAAGTTGGACCGCAGACTGAAGGAAAGGCAGCTAGTGCTCAGCACCTCTGGGAACTCCTTCAAGACTGTTGGAGAACTGTTCCAGGGGACTCCCTCACGAAGCCGGCTGAGAGAATGCCAAGAGTGTGCAAAGTGGCCTCCGAGCAAAAGGCCTCGTTGCTGTCCAAAGAAAAACAGGAATCTCCAAAATGGCAACTTTACAGGAGAGGCCAAAAACCTCATTTCATTTGAATGGAAGTCAATGGAACCAGACATCTTTCCAAGCAGTTTAGGGCCGTTTCTGTCGGTTCATTCTTTATGGAATTTCCACACAGTGTAAACAGTGGCTCAAGGGATCAAATGAGGCACAAAAGTAAAAATCAAGAAAAATTCAATACATGTTTTTCATTGGACAGCGACGCTATTGTGGTTCGTTCAACATGTTTTTGTTTCCCACATAATTCCATATGTGGTTCTTCATGGTTTTGATGTCTTTAATATTAATATTAATCTACAAAAATAATAGACATGAAGAAAAACGACCGGATGAGAACTTTTGACTGGTACTGTGTCTCCTGAAAAATGATATCCATGGAGGTAAAGGAAATCAGTGGCTGCCTGTGACCTTCGGAAGCCTATCCCTGACGTAGTGAGACCGGCTCCGGGTGTAGCGATAAGCAAAGTGTCTGATATATAGTCATATGAATTCCAACATCCAGATTTGGGTAGAAACAAGTCAGAGCCATGTACGTTTACATTTAGGCATTTAGCTGACGCTCTTATCCAGGCTATTCATATTACAGGTGGGCCAGTGCAGTGTTAGGAGTCTTGCCCAAGGACTGGTGTAGCTCAGCATTTGCTACCTAGACTGGGATACGAACCCTCGTCTCCCGCATGGGGTGGTGGCTCTCTAGTGGGTAGTGGTGTTAACCACACCAACACCAACCACCATGTACTTCAGAACAGTGCTTCATGCTAGTATCAACTACACTGAAGTATCAACACTATTACTTCCACAGAAGTACACATGGTGTCCAAAAGTATCCAGACACCCCTTTGTATTACTGAACCCAGTGCACCCATGGCTTACAGAGGCTATACCCTTCCATAGTAAAGCCCTGCTAGTGAAATAGGGGGCTCTGGGGCAGCCTGGACGTGAGCCACCATGCCCCGCCCTGGTGGGGGCTAGATGTCTGTAAAGCCACCCAGCATTGGGCTGTGGTGCAGAAGGAACCAACGTGTCCAACGGGACAAGCTGGAATGATTCACAGAACTGATCCGCCAACACCAGGACCTGACCTCACTAATGCTCTTATGGCTGAATGCAATCAAATCCTCCCAGCAATGTTCCAGCATTTAGAGGAAAGCTTTCCCAGGGGGGTGAAGGTGCATACACGTCCCATTACTAGTCTTGATTTCAGGAGAAAGGTTTGAAGAACAGGTGCCTACAAACATCTGGAGATGCAGTGAGAACATCTGGACTGGACAGCTTTGCTGTTGCTCACATCTGTCTAAAGTCGTCAACCGCTGACCGCTGATAAATGGTCCTTAGAAGATGCACGTGATCAAACTTAGTACCGGCTGAAGCACTGACCCTTACCTCGCTGGCACTTGCCCTTGTGCTGCACCTTGATGGCGCTCTTGCCCTCGCTCTCCGCGAGCGCGCTCGCCGCCTTCAGCTCGCACGCGGTGCCGTAGCTCACGCCGTCCGTACCGCACACCTCGTAGTTGTTCTTGCACGTGCACACGCCAGTCCGGCTGCCTCCCTTCTTCTCTTTCTTGCTCTTCACGCACTCCAGACCCGGAGCGCAGCGCGCGGCCGCCGGGTCACTGCGCGCGCCGCACGGTTCACCCAGACCGGGAGGAGACCGGGCCGGGACCGGTGAGGACGAAGGGGACACGGACTCGGGCGGGGAGGCGGGCTCCTCGACCCCGTCGGCGCTGACGGAGAGCCATAGCGCGAGCGCGAAGACGCAGAGGCGAAGCATGATGAGACGAGCGCGATGTGCTGCGGCGGCGCGCGCTACGGGGCACCGAGGATGGGCTCACACCCACGAAACGCCTGGTGTGGGCGGGGTTTCCCGTGCAGCCACTGAAACTTGAAACGAGGGCTTTTATGTTTGGGAATTAGTTAAAAAGTTCGATTCAGTTCAGAGAACCGATTCTTTAAGACGGACGATCGATTCACTAGTCTAGTCAATAGTAATCATCCACATCTATCAGCATTACTTTCATCATGATTCACATTCTGAGTGAACACCTAGACAATCAGTAAGGCACGGTGCAATAGGGGGTCCTGGGGGGCATACCCAAAAAAGAGAAAACTTTTTATTTTCATTTTATTTTTAAAAACAATTTTAATAATTTAATAATTAATTTCCATGTTGGGTCCCAGTATTACCAAGTTACCAAAATTAAACTTGGTGGGCAGATTTGACATTGTGAGACATGTGAACGATTCAAGTGTCATACCCTGTCACTCCACCTCCACCCTACCGCACCATCTGCAGGAACTGTGTGAGGATGTTCAAGCTGCATGGGATGGATTATCACAGGACTCCATTAGGAACCTCTACAGCTCCATACCGAGACGTCTGGCGTGTTGGGTTAGCGAACACGGCAGCCCTACGCCATACTGAGAGACAGACTTCTGTATGTGTAGCTCAATAAATATTGATCATATCAGTCTAAATTTATCATCAGTTATTGATCCTGGTCTCCTTTATCTTCCTTCCCAACACCACCGCACTCCCACACCTCCTTCTGGTGTAGCTGTTCTTCTGATGATGAGTGTATGTTCATTTATGGCCATATTAATCTTCCTGAGTTTCTTAACACTCCCAAGAAACTCTACTAGGGTGCGGGCCTTCGTGAAGCAGAGAGGAGGTGCAGAACCAGGGCTTTCAGCTCACCCAGCTGTGAGGATCTGAGGGTCACTCTATACTGATCTGCACAGACAAAACATCATAACTCACCAATGACACAAGCAGGACACTGCTGGGTGGGGTTAATAAACAGTTTACTTCCATGTACAGATCAGCTCCACTAGACTCCTCTCTGTAGGAGCTCCTTATAAACACGGACAGACGGCAAACAAACAGAGCGCATCTCAGAACAACAGGGAGGAGCCGTCAGCGAGCATTACTGCCATTAGTCCATTTACCTCTCCCTCTCTCTGTGACTGTCTCTGTCTGTCTGCCTCACTCTCTCTCTCAGACAGTCATTCAGTCTCTCGCTGTCAGTCAGTCATTCAGTCTCTTTCTCAGTCAGTCTCTCTCTTTCTCTCTCTGTCTGTCTCCCTCACTCTCTGTCAGTCAGTCTCTCTCTCAGACAGTCAGTCCGTCTCTCTGTCAGTCAGTCTCTCAGACAGTCAGTCAGTCTCTCTCTCAGACAGTCAGTCTCTCTCTGTCAGTCAGTCCGTCTCTGTCAGTCTCTATCAGTCAGTCTCTCTCTCAGACAGTCAGTCAGTCAGTCTCTCTCTCAGTCAGTCTCTCTCTGTGAGCCATTCAGTCAGTCAGTCAGTCTCTCTCTGTTAGTCATTCAGTCTCTCTCTCTCTCTGTCAGTCTCTCTCCAAAGCAGTCAGTCTCTCTCTGTGAGCCATTCAGTCAGTCAGTCAGTCAGTCAGTCAGTCTCTCTCTGTCAGTCATTCAGTCTCTCTCTGTCAGTCAGTCAGTCTCTCTCTTTGTCAGTCTCTCTCCAAAGCAGCCAGTCTCTCTCTGTGAGCCATTCAGTCAGTCAGTCAGTCAGTCAGTCTCTCTCTGTCAGTCATTCAGTCTCTCTCTGTCAGTCAGTCAGTCTCTCTCTCTGTCAGTCTCTCTCCAAAGCAGTCAGTCTCTCTCTGTCAGTCAGTCAGTCAGTCTCTCTCTGTCAGTCAGTCAGTCTCTCTCTCTCTCTGTCAGTCTCTCTCCAAAGCAGTCAGTCTCTCTCAGTCAGTCAGTCAGTCTCTCTCCAAGGCAGTCAGTCAGTCTCTCTCTCTCTGTTGGTCAGGCTCAGTGAGTCCGACAGTCTCTCTCTCTCTCTCTCTGTGTGTGAACATTGCTTGCAGTTCTTCAGGGAAATCCACACCTCCGAAGTTCAGTCTTAGAAGCGTTGTCTGGTGCTCACGACGAAGCGCACACCTCCAACACATATACTGATGTTGAAGTCTGGATTATAGGATGTTCAGTCCCCGACCCCCGTCAGTGAGGAGCTCAGGGCTTCTAAAGGTTTCTGTTGGAAGCTACACATTCTTTCAGACCCAGGTAATAAAGGTGTTCTCTCACAATGTGATGGAAGGATGGGCAGAAACAGACATGGAAGTTCTCAGCTCTGAAGGAGGACAGGAGCTTGGCGTTCTCCTCTCTGAAAGATGAAAGCTTTGAATGCTGTTTATCTGATGGGGATGGCTCCAGAGGTCTACCAGGTCTTACAAGTAGCTGTTAGGTGAGCCAGAAATCTTTTTAGAAACATCTCGGGGGGAAATGGATAACACTTTGTTTATTATCCACACAGACTGGAAAAGAAATAACTGCAGGAGGGGGGCTCGGACTTCGTAACGCAGCTCCTAGTTGTTCTACAGAAGTGGAAGCTGATGCAGACTTCAGGGCTTGATCAGATTCTGCAGAACGCTTTCATCAGACCTGCCCTCATGTTTTTAATTTGATGTACTTGGCCACAAACGCGCCCGCGATGTCCCGGTAGGGTGTGTCGGAATCCGAGCGGGTCGGAGGAACTCTGCAGAGGGCTCGGAATCGTGGGGAGCGCAGGAGAAGATTGTGACCCAGTCCGACACAGCTGGAGCTTAGCCAATACAGCGCCATGGACTAGAGAGAGAAAGAGAGAGAGAGAGAGAGAGAGAGAGAGAGAGAGAGACAGAGACAGAGAGATAGATAGAGAGAGAGAGTGCGAGAGAGAGACAGAGCGAGCAAGCGAGAGAGACACAGAGAGAGAGACGGAAAGACATAGAAAGAGAGAGAGAGAGACAGAAAGTCACAAAGAGAGAGAGAGAGAGAGACAGACAGAGAGAGAGACAGAAAGACAGAGAGAGAGAGAGAGAGAGAGAGAGAGAGAGTGCGAGAGAGAGACAGAGCGAGCAAGCGAGAGAGAGAGACAGAAAGTCACAGAAAGAGAGAGAGAGAGAGAGAGAGACAGAGAGAGACAGAGAGAGCGCGAGACAGAGAGACACAGACAGAGAGAGAGAGACAGAGAGGGAGAGAGAGAGAGAGAGAGAGAGAGAGAGACAGAGACAGAGAGAGAGAGAAAGAGAGAGAGAAAGAAAGAAAGAGAGAGAGAGAGACGAGAGAAGAGAGAGAGAGAGAGGGGGGGACCGAAGAAAGGGGAGAGAGAGAGAGAGACTAGAATATTGAGAAAAAGACGTTACGCCAGAGACGTGTGAGTTTTGTAGCTGTGGAAGATTTGAGAGACGGAGACATGATAGAGACAGATTACAGGGATGAGATATCCCCTCCACACAGAGGCCCTGTATGATGGCAGGACAAGCATACGTGTAATTCCATCTTGGCACACAATGTACACAAACCTGCGGGTTGAGTTCACTCAATACGCAATTAGGGGGAACCAGAGACTCTCACCGCAGCACTCAGACACTCCCGACTGCGTTCCCGTGCACCTTTCAAAGACTAAATTCCAAAACGTTCCAGATAATTCAGTTCTCAAAGACTCATCTCAAATCCAACGAGCTGAACAGCGCCTGAGGTATCTACAGCGCCAATCTGAAAGATAGACCTGATTCCCTGACAGTGTGGACCAGTGGTCACCAACCTTCTCTTGGAGCTCGGCTTTCCTTTAGGAGCATGTTGGAGTTCAGATCCAGCACGCTGTTACAACGCTGCCTCCCTCTGACCTCACACTAATACACGTGATTCAGCCAATCAGTGATCTCGGAGGTAGTTGGTTAGCTGAGGTAGTTAAAACTAGAATTGATGACCAATGAAACCCCTGAGAATGCCAAAAGCCAAACATACCCCCACCCCACCAACGTCTCCGCATCGTGATAGATAAGCTACGAACTGTGAGCTGAAGTGAAAGGAACTGAAATCATATAAATGGTTAATAAACATTTTCCATACCCAATATGTATTAGTTCATTGGTTGTCGTCAATAGCTGACGCATGCTCTATGAGGACGTGTAGCTGTTTGGATGGGTGTATGTGATCTTTGCTCTTGTATCTACAAGCTTGGTCTTCTAACCACCACAGGTTGGATCCTATGGGATGATGTACAGTACCTAAGCCACGGCCATTCTCTGGAAGATTGACGTCTCAGACAGACATCCTGATATTTCCCTTTCCAATCTGCTGCTATAATTCAGAACTGATGGTTGCATCAGTAATGGCAAGGCATCCTGGCCCAAGCACAGTCAAGCAGACTCAACCCCCGATGCTACCACCACCATGCTTCACAGAAGGTTTAAGGTCCTTATGCTGGAAGGCACTGTTTTCCTTTCTCCAAACTCCACAGAGACGGTTTCCAGCCTGATGAACATCAACATCATGTTTTCTTAGGTCCTCAGAAATCTCTGTCATGATAAAGGTCCGTGAGTTATAACGATCTGTTTTGGATAGAGCCCTGTTCTTTAAACACAACAGGGCAGCCATGCCCACCTGATCCCAGCCACTGGTTGAACACACCTGACTCCTAATTCCTTCCAGTTAACTGCTAACCCTAAAGGATCACATGCTAATACTGGATCACCTTCCTCGATAAACACGGTATATGTAATATGAAGTTAGTGCTGGACGATATGGCCAAAATTTATATTGCAATATATTTCTTAATTTCGGTCGATACAATATAATTCCGATATCGATATAAATACTTTAAAAATTTACAAATTTACTTTAAAAAAAATCATTTAAAATATGTAACTACAACAGTCTAAAACTGTTTGTCATATGTCATGAATGCAACCACCGGTGACTGCTGCATGGGGTTCTCTTTGGCGGACGCAGATGCTGGCGATGTTTTAGGGACAGGTTGGCTTGAACGTTTTTGGTGCCTCCTTTTTTGACTCTCAGAATGTTCTATGTAGTGGAACCGCTTGAGGTGCTGGAACAGATGGTATGTACCCCTACCCCCTACCCTAGCAGCTAGTCGGCCTACCACTCTCCGGCGCCAATTTGCAGCAGCTGAAACCTGAATGAAGTCTTATCAGACTTTCGATAGCCTCGATAGAAGGCGCGAACCGGGCGTCCAAGCACCACTGAGTACCCTTGTCCCTACGCTAGTTTCTTACCTACAGGTACAACCATGTCTTCTGTCTTTTCGCTTGTGGAAGCTTGCTCGCTCGCTTGTGTATTGCCGTCAGGGGCACTCATTTCTAAAATGTCCCGCGCTGGAGCTGAGCTGAGCCGAGCCGAGCCTAGCCGAGCCTAGCCTAGCCTACCCTACCCTACCCTAGCCTAGCCTACCCTACCCTACCCTAGCCTAGCCTAGCCTACCCTACACTACCCTACCCTACCCTATATGGCTGCGTGCCTCTGATTACGTCATCACGCACTGACGTAGCCCGGCTAGGTAGGCCGATTGTGTTCAACTGTGCTTGAATGCAGTGAACTGATGGAGCCCTGTAAAAAAATGCTTGTCAGAGATAGCTAATGTAACATACCATATTGTTTCAAGTCGTAATGGCGAAAATCAGTCTGCCACATGACTTCTGCGTCGGTGAATAATGGTAACGGCCGCATGACATTGTTATAATACCGATTCAAATCTCTCATGACAATTTGTATGAGGTCATCTGCCATGGCATGCTTACGGCATGCTTACGGCATGCTTACGTCCATACTATGCAACAGGTAGAAGGTACGTGTTTTTATTCCCCCACAGAAACAACTCGAAGCCCAGAGGATCCCCCTTCTCATCAGAACGGCCCAACCAGAGCGCATGCTCTGACCAACGACTGCCTGGCTCTTCCAGTTTTCTCCGAACCGTGTAAACCCTCCAGCCGCTGCTGTGGAGAAGAAGATATCTGCCCACTTCACATGCTTGCTTGTTGTGGCGATCCATCTCTATTATGTAAGCAGCACAGGAGACACAACACCGAAGGGTTTGATGGCTACTGGTGATTACAGCAGTAACTCAAGGCCCAAGCCAGCAACGCAAACAGCCCAGCAGACAGAAGCATGAGGAGCACCGGTGCGGTTCAGCTAGAAAGGAGTGAGGCTCCTTTCACTGGTACATTAACACGGTCTCACTTAACCCACTTACGCAGCTTTCACAAAGACGCCGATACTCCCCGGTGTTCACTCGTTTGGTCTTGAGTAAGAACTGAATGCACATACGCCGGAACACAAAGGTGCAAAATCCTGCAGCTTAAGAACACGTCACCTTTTAGGACCTTCCTCGAGTTGTACCATGTGCACAACTTGTCCAATTCATTTTAACTTGCCTAGACAATACACTCATCCTCAAAAGAGAAGCTGAAGTAGCTGCACTCAGAAGGAAGCAACCGCCAGGAACGAAACGTGGTGGGTAGGTTTGACATGGCGAGATATGCAAATGATTCACATGTGATGTAAGCAAGGACAGGCCTCACCACCGTACCCGACTGACCCAACAGCCACGATAGCAGACATTCAGGAGCAGTGGTGTCCTCCATGAGTCCTCCTGTTAGTGCAGCACCATTGGCAGACGGCTGCACCACGCAGGACTACAGGCACACAGACCGTTACCACGACTACCCTTAACACCACGTCACCGTCACCAAACACTGCAGTGGTGTCGTACCAGACTGTCATGGAGTGACTCGGAATGGCAGCGGGTCATCTTCAGTGACGAGTCCCGCTTTAGTCTTGGTGGAAACGACCAGCAATTTGTGTGTGGAGGCACCGTGGTCAGCACCACACGTCCAGAAGGCCCGGTGTCACCCCACCTCCACCCCTACTACCCAGTTCTGCAGGAGCTGTGTGAGGATGTTCGAGCTGCATGGGATGGATCATCACAGGACACCATTAGGAACCTCTACAGCTCCATACCGAGACTGCTGGAGCAACACGGTGGTAAGCCCACACTTCCTTCTGGGTTCAAGGTGGAGGGGTACAAATGAAAACCAGGTCTGATCTAATACCAGGCATTTGGTGCGGCATCAGTAGAAAACACGGGACGAATTATTGGTGGGAAAACAGAACAAATCTGATCCAGTCCTGTAACAAATCCGCCCTGCAGCAGATCGAGAGAGAGATAGAGAGAGCGAGAGAGTGAGGGACCTACAGAAAGTGAGTGGGAGGGTCATAGGGGCACCCAGCAGTAACAGTTCACTCCTCCTCCATGTTGCACGATAAGGTGGAACGAGACGGCCCTGCTGGAGCAAACCCAAACATCCTAAACCTGCTCCGGAGCGTGAGCAGTCTAAGCAAGGCTTTAGAAACCCACCCTAATCCTGCTGCCCTTTACACTGCCCCTGCAGACCGTGCAGACTCCGGAGATATGGGGGGTCTACCTGCACCGCTGCACATGTAAGGCACTCGGCAACCCTCCGACGCTTCTGTCCCTGGAGCTGGGTGATGAAACAGACAGAGCGTCCCGCTTCTTTACAGGACGGGAGGTGTAGCGTGACTGGCGTAGACTTTGAGGACAACAAATAGCTTTAAGCTGGAGAGGCAAACAAAAACGCGCATGCACGCTCGCGCTGCTGCACCTGAAAGGAGGGAAAACACTAGCAGCGAAGCCATCGCTGATGGCAGTGGTGGGAAATGTGGCCAAACAGATGCGGGTCTAATGGAGACGGTGGGCATATGGTTTCATGGTGCGTAGATTTCTCCCACCCCCAAACGAATCTCTTTTAAATGCTTTAGTGAGTTTATTGTTCCGTCACTTCACTTCACGTCTGGATAAGAATCATTTTAAAGGCCTTTATTGTGCAAAAACAGTAAAAACAAAATTAAACAAGGTACAGATTAAACACACGCCAGGACTGCTTACGCTAGAACCACAGGTCCATGCTAAAGCGGTCACGCCTTCAGTTCTGCATGAACGATGAATATTTTCTCTACCCCCGTGAATGGAGGAGGGTCAAAATCTGATTGTTGGTATATCCAGATTGGATGCAGATTGATTTTTGAAGACTGGCCAGCAAGCTCACCTACACCCACACACAGCCCCACCCACAGACAGCCCCATCAACGTCCCACCCACACAGAAGAGCCCCAGCCGCCCCTAAAAAACAGCACCCCAACTCACCCACACAACCCCTCACCACACCCACACGTACAGCACCTCACACACCCACAGGGAGCCCCAGCCCCACCCACACAGCCCCGCCCACACACACACATACAGCCTCACACACACAGACCCTCACACACACAGCCCCACCACTGCCCCACCCACACACAGCCCCACCCACAGACAGCCCCACCAACGTCCCACCCACACAGAAGAGCACAAGCCCCCCCCAAAAAAACACCCCCCCAACTCACCCCCAACACCCCTCACCACACCCCCACCAACAGCACCACACACACCCACAGGGAGCCCCAGCCCCACCCACACAGCCCCGCCCACACACACACATACAGCCTCACACACACAGACCCTCACACACACAGCCCCACCAATGCCCCACCCACACAGAGCCCCAGCCGCCCCTAAAAAAAACAGCACCCCAACTCACCCACTCAGCCCCTCACCACACCCACACGTACAGCTCCTCACACACCCACAGAGAGCCCCAGCCCCACCCACACACACACATACAGCCCCACACACACAGACCCTCACACACACACACACACAGCCCCACACAGAGCCCCAGCCGCCCCTAAAAAACAGCACCCCAACTCACCCACTCAGCCCCTCACCACACCCACACGTACAGCTCCTCACACACCCACAAGGAAGCCCCAGCCCCACCCACACAGCCCCGCCCACACACACATACAGCCCCACACACACATACAGCCCCACACACACAGCCCCACCAATGCCCCACCCACACAGAGCCCCAGCCGCCCCTAAAAAACAGCACCCCAACTCACCCACTCAGCCCCTCACCACACCCACACGTACAGCTCCTCACACACCCACAGACAGCCCCATCACCACCCACAAAAACAGAACACCAACCCGCCCACCCACACACATACAGCCCCACACACACACAGACCCTCACACACACACACACACACACACAGCATCAGCCCCCACACACAGCTATAGCAGTTCCTATAAGCCCCAGTGGAGCATACCATCAACGTCCAAAGAAAAACAGGTATCTCCAAAATGGCAACTTTACAGGAGAGGCCAAAAACCTCATTTCATTTGAATGGAAGTCAATGGAACCAGACGTCTTTCCAGGCCGTTTTGGGCCATTTCTGTTGGTCCACTCTTCTTGAAATTTCCACACAGTGTAAGGAGCAGCTCATGTGATCAAATGATGCATAAAAGCAAAAATCAACAAAAATGGAGATACACGTTTTTCTTTGGACAGCGAGGATATACTGATCCATCTCGGGGCCTTTTCTCATAAAATGTTGTGTTTGGCCTCCGTATCATCCCTACAGCCATAAAGACGGTGATGTAAAAATGAATTATGAGGTCAAACAAACAAAAACCACCAGATGAGTAACGCAGGATGTGTGGGCCTCCGAATAAACTAAAGGTTGATCTCTGAGTGTTGTGCATATAAACAGGGGGGGCGGGGGGGGGGCGAATACTCACAGAGGGGACTGCGGCAGCCAAAGGAATCATCACCAGAGAGAGTCCTCTAATGAAGTTGGTCACATACTTCTGGAACTTCGAAGCTTCTAGCTGCCTCAGGGCAAATATCTGACAAAGAGATCCCAAAACAGACACGGAGCATTAGATCACCTCACCAGCGCCCCCGGCAACCGATTCCTGTGTACTGATGACGACCGGAGCCGATGCATGTCCAGCCATTTCACTGAACGACATACGTTGGTCCTCTCTCACTGTAAACACTGTAAATCAACACGACAGAGATTCTTAGCAGGCGTGGGGGCGGAACGACACCTGAACACTGATGGATACAGATGAATGTCAATCTTATTTCTCAAGCTGCTGTAAGTGACGGTGTAGTACAGGAACTACTTTTCCTTCCGCCTTCTTCGTCTGCTTCACCCAAACAAGCTGGTGAGTAGGAGGGTCCTTCAAACCTCATGTACAGAAGAAGTGACTCTGACCTGCACATCTATCTATTCATCCATCCATCCATCCATCCATCCATCAACAGCATACCTGAATTATCAAAAGACTGGCGGTTCAACACGGCTCCTGTAAATAATGTGCTACAACTGCTGGAAAGGAAACTATGCCACTTAATCTGATATATAATTAAGTTTTAACTGTAATTATTCAAATATTAGTCTAATAAACACACATGCAGAAACTAAATATTTGATTGACAGCACTAGTTTAGGTGCACATATGATTTAAAATTGATAAAACACTGAACTGATATGTGTTATTACTAAGTGAATTAGAAATAACTCTGATTTCTGACGGTTTATCATCAATGCCAGATTGTTTTATTTACATTTATCCTTTATTGTCACCTAAAAAAACAAAAAAAAACTTTAAAATTTCGGCATTGGGATATTAGCCTTGGTATTACTTCACCCCAATTACTTTCGAGATTCTACAGAACGGCACATTTCCCTTTGAACCATTGACCAAATGACCTATCCTTGACTTAATTAAGCAGAAAAAAAATATTATTACAGATTAATAAATCAGAATAATAATACAGACATTAATAACACGGCCAGTTATAAACCCGACTCCAGCAGATTCAGAGAAATCGAACTATACTGGCAGAAGAGACCCCTATGATGTACCATACATGATTGGCAGCTCTTATTTATAAACCCTCTCAACCAGCAGAAACGTCTCCTCAAATCAGGAAGTACACTGTAGGCCCTGGGGGTGGAGCTCTGCCGCGTCCTCAGCCGCTCTGTAGGTTTCCGTCACAACGTTAGCTCTTCCACGGTTGTTTTCATACGGTTGTCCGAAATGGCATACTTAAGCAGTATGTAGCTGCTGAGTTCGCTCTACTACGTACTGCTCAGCCGATAACGAAGTACGTGCCGTTGGTATGGAGGTATCCGGGATGTAGCGTCGTCAAACCCCATTCTTTAAAAGCCAAAATCTTTACCGTCTGTTAAAGGAAGTAGCTTCGCTGTGGTTAGTTTTCTCTCAGATGAACACGTCCACATGCAGGAGGTCGTCGGCTTCCGAACTTTCACTTTCCGAAATTTATTCGCACCACTTCGAACAGCTCTGTAGCTCCTGTGGAATCATGGGATAGGACAGTGTGCTGTGGTCGCATATTTCAGAATCTCTCCTGATGTAGTAGGTCATACGGGGACTTGGGGGGTTCTGTTTTATGAACACTACGTATTCGGACGTCCTCGCGTCCTGCTTTCGCCTACTGTATAGTACGCCATTTTGGACGTAGCCTTGATAACAAGGTATGGTCTGTCTAACTAGAACACAAGGAGGGGTGTTTGATGTGCCGTCGTCACATTGCACACACTGTGCCTTGCTAACCGATATACACAGTGGAGTCACATTATTATGACTACTTCCTGCTTTCATTGGCAGCAGCGTGAAGCACATGAAGGAAATCACGTTTTCGTGGTTTGGGTATGAAGCCGACCTTGCAGATGGGCTTCCCTGGGTCAAATGGGATCTTCCAGGAAGACAAAGCCGCATGTCACACAACTAGAAATGTCCCACCCTGGTGGGAAGAGCACGATCGAGACTTCCATGTGCTACCCCGGCCCTCTGTTTCCCCAGACTTGAACCCCGTTGAGCATCTGTGGGATATCTCGATGTTCATGTTCACTCTATGGACCCTCCCCCATGTCCCCTTTACCAGGTACCATGGCAACCTACCAGGACCTTACTGCACGTGATGGTTACTCTCATAAAAATGTGACTCGATTATTTATGCAAATAGGCTCGGTTCTAATTGGCTGACCAGTTTTGTGCCATGTTCAAAAAAGCAAACCCAAGTTCGTCCAGACTCCCTATACCTTTGGCGTAAATGGGTGGGGCTAAACTGCTGCAGGCTAAAGGAGAGGATGTGTAACTGAATAGGAGGAAATGCAGCTATACTGGGAAGCCTAGATCCTGCAGGCTGAATGAGAGAGGCACCAACTATGGTCATATAGTCATATCCTCTAGTGAGAGACAATACCACTCACTCACTCAATTCAACTGTAGTCACTACTTAGCGGCCCAGATGGGAGAGCTTTGCATGTATGCAAATGAACAGCTGCACCCTGAAGGAGGTGTGGGAGTGCGGTGGTGTTGGGAAGGAAGATAAAGGTGACCAGGATCAATAACTGATGATAAATTTAGACTGATATGATCAATATTTATTGAGCTACACATACAGAAGTCTGTCTCTCAGTATGGCGCCAGGCCGCCGTGTTTGCTAACCCAACACGCCAGACGTCTCGGTATGGAGCTGTAGAGGTTCCTAATGGTGTCCTGTGATAATCCATCCCATGCAGCTTGAACATCCTCACACAGTTCCTGCAGATGGTGCGGTAGGGGTGGAGGTGGAGGGACACCAGGCTTTTCCGGACGGTGTGACAGCAGAAAACCGTTCATCTTGGGCGCTGACCACGGGGCCTGTCGCACACATCAGGAGCTCCACACACGGATTCGTTGGGCGTCTCCACCAAGACTAAAGCGGGACTCGTCACTGAAGATGACCCGCTGCCATTCTGAGTCACTCCATGACAGTCTGGTACGACACCACTGCAGTGTTTGGTGACGGTGACGTGGTGTTAAGGACAGTCGTGGTAACGGTCTGTGTGCATGTAGTCCTGCGTGGTGCAGCCGTTTGCAGACGGTGTTGCACTAACAGGATGACTCATGGAGGACACCACTGCTCGCTGAACGTCCAACGTTGTGGGTGCTAGGTCAGTCAGGTACAGTGATGAGGCCCGTCCTGGCTTACATGAAATGAAATTTGATGATGAGGGTATTTCATCTAACCACAGCATGTTACATGGTGTTAAACTGCACTGCGGAGGTCTCAGCCCGGACGGAGCTACTAAACGATTCACCAGAAGGAAACAACAGGCCAGAAACCATTCCATCCCTTCATTAAAGAGGATTTGTGGCTAATGGGTAACGACCCTGACCTCCATTTATTAAAATCCATCTAAAGCTTTATGCGAAGGGACAGTTTCCTGGAGGGAGATCAAGCCCAGTGTTGGGCTGGGAGGGATCACTGAAACTACATTCTGGTGTAAGATTTCATCTGTTTTTCTTAAACTAGCCATTCATCTCCTCTCGCTCTGCGCTTGATGGTGCGTTATACAGCCCGTGTTATTTTCCTGGCCATCACTCCTTTTTCCAGAGACGCCTTGGAGGGCCTTCTTAGGAAATAAAAGTCTGCCTGCTGAAGGAACCCGTCCACCCCTCCCTCAGCCCTATTGTGTCCAGCTCGAGACGGGTCAGGTGACGTCCTCGTCCTGTCTAGTAAGACAATGACTACAGACGAGAACACTGGGTTAGCATAAAAGCACTTTTCCTGCTATGAGTGGACGGACTGTAAAAGGAATGTTAATTAATCCAGATTAATAAACACAAACCCGGCCTCTCTCGGTTATTAAGATACTAAACTTAACTCTATAAATATATAAATATATAAACAAATAAATAAATGTGTGTGTGTGTAAATAAAAAATTTAAATAAAAAAATAAATAAAATGTATATATATATATATATATATATATATATATATAAAATGTGTGTGTGTAACTAATAATTTATATATATATATTTAATAAATAAAAAATTATATAAAAAGTACATATATATATATATATATATATATATATATATAATAAATATATATAAATATAAATAAATATAATATTTATATAATATTATATTTATTATATAATATATTATATAAATAAATAAATATATATATAAATATATTTATTATATAAATAAATATATATATATAAATAAATAAAAATCAATATATATATAAAAATAATAATAATAAAAAATTATATAAAATTTTTATCGTATTATATATATATATATATACATACATACATACATACATACATATATATATATATATATATATATATATATATATATATATATATATATATATATATATATATATATATATATATACACACACACACACACACACATATACGATATATACGATAAAAATTTTATATAATTTATACTTTATATATAATTTACAGAAATTTTTATATATATAATATAAAAAAATATATATATAATTTTTTATATATATGTTCGGTGTGTGTCCCTGTGTCTGCATACACACATGTACATACACATACACATCTACATATATACATACACACAGGCATACATTCGCGCATATGGTTTGGCTCAATGTAGGGAACTAATGAATAGGAGGCAGACACATGCTGGGTGTTCATGATTTTGGCTAGTAGATATAATGGCTATTTGTCGCTATATTTGTATTATATTATTATATTACATTCTGACCACTGATAATCAGCACCACTGTCACGAAAGTCTGCGTCCGTGTTTTGTCTAGAAGGTCCTCTATTAAACTTAAACCACTCCTAATGACCTCGTTAATGTTTGATAACACGCTAGTGCTTTCCATACGGCACCATGGCACCTCAGAGTGCTTTACAGACGAGTGACGAGGCTTTACATTAACATGAGAGACTATGAGCATTCATTTCAAATCCTAGAGGTCATAGAAGTGAAGCAGCACAACTTGAATTATATTAATTAAAGGACCAATATGTAAAATGACATGATCAGTATAAGTTTTGTAATAGTTTAAAATTTTGCAAAATTAACTAAAAACACAAAGAGAACAAGAACAAATAACAGGATTATGGTATCTCGAAGACAGCTAGATATTGTGTCACAATGGTATCTATCATAGCGGTTGGTGTGGCTCAGTGGTTAACACCACTACGCACCAAAATAGGGGGAGTCGGGGATTCGAATTTCAGTCTAGGCAGCAAATGCTGAGCTACACCAACAAGACTCCTAACACATCACTGGCCTACCTGTAAGGTAAGATGCTCTGGATAAGAGCGTCAGCTAAATGCCTAGATGTACATGTGCTATAAGCAGATGTGTGAATGAAGAAGTTCAAAAACAAAGAAAACAAGTGACAAAAATAAAAGGTCTTACCACAAAGACATGGTGAGCGAAGGAATGAACTTTTAGACTGGTAAGTTAACATATGGGGAGGGGTGAATAGGGAGGAGGAACTGTGTGGAGTATGAATCTGACAGATTGCCAACTTACATATGGCTCCTTTAAGAATGAATTCTTATTTATAATGGTGAAAGAAGGAGACAAGGATCTCTCCACAATACCACCATCCATCAGGCAGCAGAGTCATACTCAGTCCACATAACACCGTTCCAGGAAGGACATAAAACCTCTACCCTAAAGAGGTGCTAGCCAAGGAGAGCTTGGAACCGGTCTGTACCACTGGACTTCTCAGAGGTCAGCGGGATACGAGTCTCACCTCAGTGATGAGCAGGTTGACGAGGCCCAAAGAGACCGGAACGATCCAGGTGGAGTCTGGAAGTGTGAGGTTTGAAAACCATAGGGCGCCCCCTGCTGCCAGCTCCTCCTGCAACCCTGTAAGCACAGAAAGGCATCCTGTTCGGCTATGTGGCCAAAAGTATGTGGACACCCTTCCTACCATTTCCCCCAGTTCAGTTGTTTCAGCCATACCCGTTGATAACAGATCCATCAAATCAAGCACATAGCTGTGCAGTCATGGCAGCAGAACGGGATGTACCAACATTCTCAGCGACTGTATACATGGCATGATCAACAAATAATTATAATAATAATAATAATAATAATAATAAACAACTAGCCTCTTGTGCATCGCTCACTTCAGATTCCAGACTGCCTCTAAAAGCAACCTCAGCACAAAAACCGTGCTTCGAGAACTTGGAAAAATGGGTTTCTATGGCCAAGCAGCTGCACACAGACTCAAGATCACCATGCGCATCTCATTAGGCTCATTAGAGCAATGGGAAAGGGGAATGGTCAGGGGGTGTTTTTCAGGAATTAGATGTACTATGAGGCTGAACGCGAGTCAGGCCTTAAGTCCAGCATCAATTGCTCTTTTGACCGAATGGGCACAAACTCCCACAGACACACTCCAAAAGCCTGAAGACTGGGGGCTGGCAGGAAACAGAACCGATCATAAACATCTCTATTCTATAAAAACCCCAGCAGGAACACTAAACGTGCACCTATACAATAAATGCACATGATAGAACTCAGCCCTACAGCGGCAATCCTGTTCTTCTCTTATGTCTGATCAAGTTCTTCTATCGTGAGTCATATCCAGCTGCCATTGTTGTGGACCCTTCCTCTATTTCAGGCACTGGAAGTGCATCAGCTGGGCAGGGCATGTGTCAGGCTTTCAGCCAAACTGCCCAGTTCTCTCTCTGGGTTTCCATGAGCTCTTGTGAACAGAGGTAGGAACAGGAACTGGCCTCGGACAGACCGGGTCCTGTTTTTGTGAGGGCTGGTATGATAGATGAGAGAAACTAGCAGTGCAACCTGAAGTGTATCACGAAGGGTCCTGTGCTGCTGTATCTGCCTGTATCGTATATTAACAACATGTGTGCCTGCACCTTTTCGGGATGGGACATGCTTTGGAGGGGTGGGGTGGGGGATTAGTGGATGGTGATTTATATGCTAGTCCCACATCAGCTCTGACAGTAAGAGAAAAGGAAGCCAAGTGAAACAGGACTACAGGCCAGAAATATTTAAGCCCCTCCCCCTTTTCCCCCAGATTACTCAATTCAATTCAACTTTGTCATTATACCAATACAGGGTTGTACTGTATAACAAAATACAGCCAGGCTCCATCACCAGCGCAGTTACAAGAGTATGTATATGTGTATACATACATATATATACACACACATACATATACATATACATATATACACACATATACATACATACATATACATATATACACACATATACATACATACATATACATATATACACACATATACATACATACATATACATATATACACACATATACATACATATATATATATATATATATATATATATATATATATATATATATATATATATATATATATATATATACACACACACATACATATACATATACACATATACATATATATACATATATACATATACATATACATCTATCTATCTATCTATATATATATCTATATATATTATATCTATATATATATATAATGGATAGATAGATAGATAGATAGATATATATGTATATGTGTGTGTGTATAGATATATATATAGTATATATATATACACACACATATCTATCTATCTATCTATATATTATATATATATATATATATATATATATATATATATATATATATATATATATACACACACACATATACATCTATCTATCTATCTATCTATCTATCTATATATATATATATATATATATATATATATATATATATATATATATATGAATCTGCAGCTAATTCTGCAATATTGAAATTGTGACACTGTGCCCACTCACTGTCCACTCTATTAGACACTCCTACCTTGCTGGTCCACCTTGTACCAGCACTGTCCACAGTCTGCATGTTAGTTGGTGGACTGTTTTCAGCACACTCCAGCAGCACTGCTGTGTCTGATCCACTCACAACAGCTTAACACACCACCACCACGTCAGTGTCACAGCAGTGCTGAGAATGATTCATCATCCACATCATACCTGCTCTGTGGGGGTCCTGTGGGGGTCCTGACCATTGAAAAATAGGGTAATACAGTATACAGAGAAACAGATGGACTACAGTCTGGCAGTTCTATTGTTACTGCCAGGTAACAAGCTCTGTGTTAATGGGTCAAGCTTCCCTAATTAACACTCGGTGAGTCAACACTGAGTAATCTAGGACATATTCATTTTATATTCATTACACATTAAGTGACATATGGCAAACCTTTTGTTTTTGTGTTGATGGGTATGGATCATAAAAAAAATCTGAAATCATGAGCCTGGTCCCACTTAAAACACTTTAAGCTGAAATTAAAACCTGTATACAAGCCCACCATTCCTAATCAGACCATATCCTAAAAACTGTGGGGCTAGCAAGCGGACAAGACGGGTCTGAAGAAAAGAAGAAACAATTGGATTACGATAGAGCTCATTGTAAGTGCTTTTAAATATGAATATAATGCACCTTTCATTAAAGATTCATCAGCTCCACACTTTCTAGTTCTAGGGCTACTCTTCTGAAGCCACATAATTTGAGCAAGGCTGGAGCACTGTGATTTGGGATTAGCTTGGTGACCCGAGAGCCGCTTACCAAGGGGGACGTGTCCAGCTCCCATGCTCAGGTTGCGCAAGGCGAGAGAGAGACACACCCACATGGGCAGCTGAACCCAGATGAGCAGGCTGGCTTTGAACGGGTGACAGTTGTCCCTCACGTACAGTTCGGACACGATCCGCCGCAGGTTCTTCTTAAAATGGTATCTGCGCAGAAACAGGTGAAGCGTTCCGTCTGTTATTAGTGGAGATCTAAGCGGGTTTGTCTCTAAGGGTCGTATAACGACGGCAGGATCCTCAGGCACTGGACGTAGCCGCTCTTACCTGCATGCTTTCTCTGACCAGCCCTTCTCCCTGGCCTTGACGGAAACCTCGTAGCGCAGCTGCCTGGCTAGCTCTGCTATCTCCTTCTGCAACGCCTCAACCTGGCTGAGAGCAAGAAGAACCCACAGTTACTCCTCACACTCACGGAATCGGTACCCAGCTTATCACTAGGAACCGTCCACTGGCCATGTTGAGCTCCACAGGGTACACAGACTGGCAGAGAACAGCTATGTGCTCCTATATGGTCAGTGTAGCTGATAAAGTGGACAAGGAGTCCGGATACAAGGTGGTGAACCCGATTCAGTGGCTGGTCAGTGACTATAGACTGTGGTTGATCTGACATTGGGTCTTTATTAGTGTCCCTGCTGGCATGGGAAAGTTCCACCACCTAATAAAAAAAATAATCTGGCCAAGTGGTCAACAACTGACCACCGATGACGAGCCAACAACCAGTGCATCAACCGTATCTGCACTACACTAAATGGGGTCAATGGTAGGCGGCACTGAGTTTACATCCGCTCACTACGACCCTAAAAACTCAACAACTGGCCCCAGATTATGATTTTATACAGCAGCTTGACCCCTGACCTGATCCCGAAGGCTGGCCAACAGGCCGATTAAAACAGCAATGCTGTCGTGGACTGAGAAATGGAGCAGGAGCCTGGGGACCACGGGGGCGGCTGATTTATGGGAACGAAAACAAGAGTGCTGACCGCTTGTTCCGTAAAGCATCTAAGTGGGACAAAGGATAAGCGGGAATGGGGAAACTTGCATTGCTGTTTTTTCCGCTCAGGAGCAGAAATCCCATTTCCTGGACCAGCCAAAGGAACGAAAGTCGAGGTCTACAACACTGTGTCCACTCACTGTCCACTCTATTAGACACTCCTACCTTACTGGTCCACCTTGTACCAGCAATGCAGTGACACTGACGTGGTGGTGGTGTGTTAGTGTGTGTGGTGCTGGTGTGAGTGGATCAGACACAGCAGTGCTGCAGGAGTGTTGAGACACTGTGTCCACTCACTGTCCACTCTATTAGACACTCCTACCTTGCTGGTCCACCTTGTACCAGCACTGTCCACAGTCTGCATGTTAGTTGGTGGACTGTTTTCAGCACACTCCAGCAGCACTGCGGTGTCTGATCCACTCACACCAGCTTAACACACCACCACCACCATGTCGGTGTCACTGCAGTGCTGAGAATGATCCATCACCCACATCATACCTGCTCTGTGGTGGTCCTGTGGGGGACCCGCCCATTGAAGAACAGGGTAATACAGTATGCAGAGAAACAGATGGACTACAGTCTGGACATGTACACCTACAGAGTGACCTATATGGTCAGTGGAGCTGGTATGATGGACAGCAGTGTGTAGATAAAGTGTAGATAGACGCCACAAGGTGAAAAGTAGCTAGCAGGTGTAATAATGTAAATATATGACATAGTGTCTCTGCAACCGGGCTCTGGAAGCCACATGAGTGGGCAGCTCCCAAGCATTAAATCGCAGACATCAATATTTGCCTGTGAAACGCAAACCTCAACGATCAGCACGAGAGAGCTGTCTCAAGGAACCACCAGGCAATACACACAGAAGTGAAGGGGGGGGGGGGGGGGGGGGGGGGGGGGGGGGGGGGGGGGGGGGGGTGGGGGGGGTATTAACCCTATATAATTAATATTAGACGAAGAATTCAAAAGAATAGCTGCACCCAGAAATATCAACCCACAGGAATGAAACTTGGTGGGAAGGTTTGAAATTGTGAGACACACAAACGATTCAAGTTTCAACAGCTCCATGAGTCCTCCTGTTAGTGCAGCACCATTGGTAGACGGCTGCACCACGCAGGACTACATGCACACAGACCTTTACCACGACTGTCCTTAACACCACGTCACCGTCACCAAAGACTGCAGTGGTGTCGTACCAGACTGTCATGGAGTGACTCAGAATGGCAGCGGGTCATCTTCAGTGACGAGTCCCGCTTTAGTCTTGGTGGAGACGCCCAACGAATCCGTGTGTGGAGGCACCGTGGTCAGCACCAAGATGAACGGTTTGCTGTCACACGTCCAGAAGGCCTGGTGTCGCTCCACCTCCACCCCTACCGCACCATCTGCAGGAACGGTGTGAGGATGTTCAAGCTGCATGGGATGGATTATCACAGGCACCATTAGGAGCCTCTACAGCTCCATACCGAGACGTCTGGCACGTTGGGTTAGCCAACACGGCGGCCCGACGCCATACTGAGAGACAGACTTCTGTATGTGTAGCTCAATAAATATTGATCATATCAGTCTAAATTTATCATCAGTTATTGATCCTGGTCCCCTTTATCTTCCTTCCCAACAGCACCGCAGTCCCACACCTCCTTCTGGGTGCAGCTGTTCTATTGATGATGAGTGTATATGGCAACAAGGTATATTCTCGCAATGGAAGGATGGACAGAAACACCTGTAGATGATGGAGTGGGGCTTAATTTTCTCCTCTCCCTCTCTCTTGTCTCTGTTGTTTATCTAAAGGGGCAGTTCTGTTTTCTGTTAATCTTAATATACATCTTTCTAAGTCTAAAAAAGTAATAACTAGTAATGACCATATTCCTAATCCACATCATCCCCGTCACGGTTTACAATGCTCTATAACGACTGGCCTCTTAAGTTTGCATGGGACCTAGCACTGAAGCTAACTTTCTCACAACTGGAGATCAAAGCTTGAGGAGGTTTGTGTGCATGCTTTTCCTCCCTTAAGTGCAGCAGACATGTCCCCTGTTTGGACAACTAAGAGAGCAGCTTTTAATAAACCAGAGAGATCTCCAGTGTTTGCTTAGAACGATCCGCTGACCTTCATCACATGCCTCACATAGTTCTGCGGGCCTTATGTAAACAGTCCAAGCACATGCGGATGCTGGTTACTTCCAGCTTGCTCTAAACACAGTCCGAGCCTGGTTTACTTGATACCAAACATCTGCAATAAACACCCAAACTGGAACAGTACTGGAACTAAGGTTTAACGTTAGCCGCTTAGCTGTTAGCATGGTAAAGGATCAAGTCTTGAGCCTTAATTTTAAGAATGTTTACTATATTTGCCAATTGCTTTTGGGCTGTATACATAAGCGGTAATACTGGTTTGAGGGGCATACAGACCCCCAGCATTAGGCTATGGACTAGTGGAAATGTGTTCTCTAGAGTGATGGAGGTCTGTCTAATAGCTTTGGGATGCACTGAAGCAATCCTAGTGAACTTATCATCCAGCATCGGTGCTTAAACTCACTAACGCTCTTGTTGCTGCCATCAAATTTCCACAGCAATGTTCCAACATTTAGTGTAAAGCCCTCCGAAAAGATTAGAGGCTGTTACTGCTGCATATAAGGAAAACACCAGCTCAGTGGCAAATGGTATCCTATTATACAGGTCGATCTTCATGACTAAGATTTTGTCGCCCCCTCTGGTGAAAGTGGGAACTGTCCTGGACGACAACCACTAAAAATCCTTCTCAAAAATTTTAGCCCCATTTTCTATCCTATTGTAGATGATGATGATGATGATTCCCCAGAACCACAAAGCCCCCACCCAGGTTCTTGATCCTCAAAGATTTGGCCAGTTTTAATCTCGTCATCTCTTTAAATCTTTTGAAAGCCCCCAACTGATACAAGACCTTTGCGATGATGATGGTCTGGTAGACAGCGAGGGGCAGAGTGATGGCCGTGCGGAGAGCCAGAGTGGTGCAGATGATGCTGGCCCACCAGGGCAGCCCTGTGGTCTGCTGGCTGAGGACCAGCAGTTGCTCTGTTAGATGGACGGGACCAGAGTCTGCAATGCTCTCATACCACCCAGGCCTGGTCGAGCTGATAGGCCGGCAGGGCTGCAGTTCCAGGCGTCGTGTGGCTAAGGGGGCGGCACATAGGGTGGGCTCAGAGACGAAAGGGCGAGCGCAGCGAGGTCTGGTGTCCGTCGTAAACACACTGTGGGAAATACATCTGACTTGGGGTTTCACCGTCACCTGGGTACCATGGCAGCAAAACCGCAGGGGCCAGGCGGTCACAGGGCCGGTCAGTCTTAGCCACATTGCACTGGGGAGCCATAAGGAGAGAGACAGAGAGAGAGAGAGAGAGACAGAGAGAGAGAGAGAGACAGAGACAGAGAGAGAGAGATGATTTTATTAGTGCCCACAGGTATCCAGCTGTACTGCTGTCTCTGATCCACTCACACCAGCACAGCACACACTTATGCACCACCACCCTGTCACTGTAGTGCTGAGAATGATCCACCACCTGCTCTGTGGTGGTCCTGTGGGGGTCCTGCCCATTGAAGAACAAGGTAATACAGTATACAAAGAAACAGATGGACTACAATCTGGACCTGTACACCTACAGAGTGACCTATATGGTCAGTGGAGCTGGTATGACAGACAGCAGTGTGTAGATAAAGTGTAGATAGACGCCACAAGGTGAAAAGTAGCTAGCAGGTGTAATAATGTAAATATATGACATAGTGTCTCTGCAACCGGGCTCTGGAAGCCACATGAGTGGGCAGCTCCCAAGCATTAAATCGCAGACATCAATATTTGCCTGTGAAACGCAAACCTCAACGATCAGCACGAGAGAGCTGTCTCAAGGAACCACCAGGCATTAACACACAGAAGGGACAGGGGGACGCAGTAACCCTGTACTGGGATCCAGACAGTTTAGGAGAACACCATGAGCCTTTAATGTCTCTCGTATTGAGGAGCTTCTTGTAGCTACACCTTCTCTACTCTCCAGGTCTCTTCCTCTTGCTCATTGGGGGTCCTGGACCCGGCTTCTCTGTAAAGATGCTTTGTGAAACACCTGTATAAATAGCTTTGACTTGACTTGACATTCTTTCAGACCCATGGAGCCGAGATGTCTTCTCATTAGAAGGCTGGACAAAAACACCTGCAGACATTTTCGGATTTGAAGCACAAGTGGAGCTTAATGTGCTGTTTATCCAAGTCCATTTATCACAAGTCATATAAAAAACTAGGTGCTATATTTATTTGGCATGCTCACAAATAAATAAAAAAAGAAAAATCTGAACTCTGAAACCGAAACGCCAGCTGTCTGGCATCTTCTGCTTTAGCCTGCTGACTTAGCTCTAATAAAACTACAGAGAGAAATCAAAAATACACAGAGAGCGAAACAGCTTACAGAGAGCCGGCACCGGATCCCTCACCTCATCCTGTTATCTCAGGCGTTCAGCAACACTCCGGATAAATAAATAATCTAAATCGGCCAAATGACATTCAGCTCTGCACGGCATGGCACCGCGTCGCACGGTGATGACGTCAGCGCGCCGCCGACACACGATCTCTTTCCATTATTTTTATTTTATTTTATTTTATATATTTTCTGATAGGTATATAAACGTTTCCCCCTCCTTTTGTATGCATTTACTAACGATAGCTATTTTTGTTTATCATCCATGTAATTATGTCAATGACAAAGTTATGACATTTAATATTTTGTTCAAAATATTATTCAGTTATTGGTGTAATATGTACGGGTAATATGTTAGCGAGCAGTAACCATATATTCAGCTGTTCAAACTTTTAATGCTGGCTGTTTTGATTGATGTTCGACATATTTACACACTTCCTGTACATGCCCTCACTGTGGAAAAAAAGAGAACTGTCAGATAAATAAATAAATAAATAAATAAATAAATAAATAAATAAATAATAAGTAGTATTTCAGTCGACAATAAGGCACTTTTTTCCCTATTAAAAGTCCTCTCTTTGGTGTTTATTATTTCCCTCATTTTCTTTCACAGCGTGTGTAAGGTATCCTCTGAAATGCACCAGAATTTAAATTGGGCAAGGAAAACAAACAAACAAACAAACAAACAAACTAAATTTAATCAGTGTAATATGTTATACATTTTTAAAGTAAACCTGCGAGTTGCACTTTCATATTATACAACTGCATTCTCCGATTATACAGCTGCACTTTCACATTATACAGCTGCATTCTTAGATTATACGTCTGAATTCTCAGATTATACAGATGCACTTTCGCATTATACAGCTACACCTTTACATTATGCAGCTGCACTTTCAGATTATGCATCTGAATTCTCAGATTATACACCTGCACTTTTAGATTATACGTCTGAATTCTCAGACTATACACCTGCACTTTCAGATTATATGTCTGAATTCTAAGATTATACAGCTGCACTTTCAGATTAGATGGCTGAATTCTCAGATTATACAGTTGCACTTTTTCAGTATACAGCTGCACTCTTAGATTATACGTCTGAATTCTCAGACCATACATCTGCACTTTTAGATTATACAGCTGCACTTTCAGATTATATGTCTGAATTCTCAGATTATATAGCTGCACTTTCAGATTATACATCTGAATTCTCAGATTATACAGCTACACCTTTACATTATACAGTTGCACTTTCAGATTATATGTCTCAATTCTCAGATTATACAGATGCTCCTTCATATTATAGGGCTGAATTCTCAGATTATACAACTGCACTTTTACATTATACAGCTGCACTTTTACATTATACATCTGAATTCTCATATTATACATCTGCACTTTGAAATTATACAGCTGCATTTTCACATTTTACAGCTGCACTTCCAGATTATACGGCTAAATTCTCAATTATACGTCTGAATTCTCAGATTATACAGCTGCACTTTCGCATTATACAGCTACACCTTTACATTATGCAGCTGCACTTTCAGATTATGCATCTGAATTCTCAGATTATACACCTGCACTTTTAGATTATACGTCTGAATTCTCAGACTATACACCTGCACTTTCAGATTATATGTCTGAATTCTAAGATTATACAGCTGCACTTTCAGATTAGACGGCTGAATTCTCAGATTATACAGTTGCACTTTTTCAGTATACAGCTGCATTCTTAGATTATACGTCTGAATTCTCAGACCATACATCTGCACTTTTAGATTATACAGCTGCACTTTCAGATTATATGTCTGAATTCTCAGATTATATAGCTGCACTTTCAGATTATACATCTGAATTCTCAGATTATACAGCTACACCTTTACATTATACAGTTGCACTTTCAGATTGTATGTCTCAATTCTCAGATTATACAGATGCTCCTTCATATTATAGGGCTGAATTCTCAGATTATACAACTGCACTTTTACATTATACAGCTGCACTTTCACATTATACATAATTCTCATATTATACATCTGCACTTTGAAATTATACAGCTGCATTTTCACATTTTACAGCTGCACTTCCAGATTATACGGCTAAATTCTCAATTATACATCTGCACTTTCAGATTATACAGCTGCACTTTCAGATTATACAGCTGCACTTTCAGATTATACAGATGAATTCTCAGATTATAAAGATGAATTCTCAGATTATAAAGATGCACGTTCAGATTATACAGCTGCACTCTCAGATTATACGGCTGAATTCTCAGATTATAAAGATGCACGTTCAGATTATACAGCTGCACTCTCAGATTATAGGGCTGAATTCTCAATTATACATCTTCACTTTCAGATTATTTTCAGATTATACAGTTTTGTGTGACAGTATTTAGTTTATTAGCGGCAGTACTCATCCACTCTGTCCACCCAAGTGATAGGCATGCACGTAATTTCAGTAACTCTTGGACTGGTTTTGTTTTCAGGCATTCAGCAGACAAAACTGACGAACACGTGGGTTTAAACGATTAAACTTTAATGTTGCTATTTTACAGAACATCAGTTCCAGACTGAAAAGAGTAAACGTGTTTACTTGAGATATGAGATAATGTAGGCAACCACAGTGTCCTCAGACGTAGAGCCCTCAACATAAAGATCCATTTCCAAACAATAATTCAAAAAGAGTCATTAACTTCACAGACTTAATACAGGGCCAGGATGAGTTTCCTCACCATGCAGCACCATTTACTAGAGTAGAGCAGTAGACACCAACTATCTGAGTACTACCGGAAGGAGAGGAGTTTCCTCACAAGGTCAGAGGCAGTTATGCCGATACTACAGGAAGCAGGTGGGATCCTCACACTGATGGACTCAAGAGTAGACGCTATGACATACGTCCTGGGGTATTTATTAAAATTAATTTTTAAGAAATCTGTCAATTTTTTGGTGTGATGTTTTGACTAACATCTATATTACACTACAGTATATATTTACTGCACTGTGTATATATATTCTATAATGCTAATTAATAAGTCTCATAGATCTTAGTGTTTAACTCATGGTCCTGGGAATAGAAGTGCATTTGTGAGCCAGTGGCTTTGGTTGGTGGTGGAGATCGCACTGCTCCCCCTGCTGACCAAACTTTAACGGATTAAAATTATGACCAATGGTAGAATCATGTGATTGGATGAAGTGACTGGTTTCTGGAAATGCTAGATTAATACACTGGCTATGTTTTCAGTATTTAGTCCTAGTCTGGTAAAAAACATGTATCTTTTTTTTTTTTTTAATTTCTACTTTTATGCACCATTTATGGAAATTTTATGATGAATGGAGCAACAGAAATGGCCCAAAATGCCTTGGGAAAAAGTCTGGTTCCATTGACTTCCATTAGAATGAAATGAGGTTTTTGGCCTCTCCTGTAAAGTTACCATTTTGGAGATACTTGTTTTACTAGAGCTGCATCATACTTATATACCAATGCATGTACAGAGGTACATCCACTACTGTACTGGACCCCACGTTGATCCTATAGTACCTACATCACTGGCGCTAGCTGTGCAAGGAAACCCAGCCAGTGTTGCTAATGAAATCTAATCCTGGACTATTCAGTAATCCTAATCTCTCCAGCTCTGTAAGTAGCACCCTGCTGATGAAGTGAAGTCCTGTAATTGGCCCGCAAAACAGGTCAAAGTTTCCAAAGTGTCCACCCTAATGATGGGCTCTCCTGGCCCTTTGCTGTTGCGCTATTCGCCGCTGGTTGAGGGTCTTGGTGGTGGCACGCAGTTTGCGCATTCGCAGTTGCCTCAGACGCAGCTGTAGGTCCTTGGGGATTTTGCCGCCCTTTGCCAGGATGTCCCGCAGCCGCTGCTTGGGCGTCTTGGTAAGACGGAAGTCGCAGATGGTGGGGTACTGCTCATATTCCACCCTGCAGGAGCGAGTGACCGGGATGTAGCCCTCTGCCATCACAGTAATCTCGTAGTCTCCGGGGTTCAGCAGGCGCCAGTAGTCCCCGTCAAATGCTGGGAAGAGAGGAGGAGGGAGGGATTGAGATCTGTTTAACTGCCCTACTAGAAAATCTAGCCTAGACTAGCTAAGTCAGACCTGGAACAGCACTAGACCCGTGCAAACTAGCTAAGACCAGCTTGACATGCATGGTAGCGTGTGTGCATTGCTGCAAGCTGCACCCAGATTGAATCAACCGATAGGAATGAAACTTGGTGGGTGGGTTTGACTTCATGAGACATGCCAATGATTCAAGTTTCATTGGCCGTGCATGCGGTGTAAGCAGGGACGGGCCTTATCGCTGAACCTGACTGACCTACACAAGAACCACGATTGCGGACATTCAACGAGCAGGTTTTACGAGTAGGGTTGCCACCCATTCCGTAAAATACAGAATCGTCCTTTATTTGGCAATTTATTGTTGCGGCAATTTATTAAACCAACCGTATTTACGTAAATGTCCGTAAATTTGTTCCGTATTTCTGTAAATGTCTGTAAATTTGTTCCGTATTTACGTAAATGTCTATAAATGTGTTCCGTATTTTTGCAAATGTCCGTACATTTGTTCCATTTTTCTGTAAATGTCCGTAAATTTGTTCCATTTTTCTGTAAATGTCCGTAAATTTGTTCCATATTTCCATAAATGTCTGTAAATTTGTTCCGTATTTGCATAAATGTTCGTAAATTTGTTCCATTTTTCCATAAATGTCTGTAAATTTCTTCCGTATTTCTGTAAATTTCCGTAAATTTGTTCCATATTTCCGCAAATGTCTGTAAATTTGTTACGTATTTTCGTAAATGTCCATAAATTTGTTCCGTATTTCTGTAAATGTCTATAAATGTGTTCCGATTTTCCGTAAATTTTTTCCATTTTTCCGTAAATGTCCATAAATTTGTTCCGTATTTTTGCAAATGTCCGTAAATTTGTTCCATTTTTCTGTAAATGTCCGTAATTTTTTTTCCATTTTTTCGTAAATTAGTTTCGCATTTCCGTAAATGTCCGTAAATTTGTTCCATTTTTCCATAAATGTCCGTAAATTTGTTCCGTATTTCGTAAATGTCCATAAATGTGTTCCGTATTTCTGTAATTGTCCGTAAATTTGTTCCGTATTTCGTAAATGTCCATAAATGTGTTCCGTATTTCTGTAATTGTCTGTAAATTTGTTCCGTATTTCCGTAAGTGTCCGTAAATTTCCGATATACATGTCTGTCACACACACATGAATGATCACAATCTCTCTCAAACCCGCCCCCCACGGACTCAGTTCAAATACGGAACGCGCTTTGTTCCAATAAACATGTGTGTCACACATGATTGATCACACTCTACCCCAAACAATAACACCCCCCATCCCGCCCTCCTTGGATTCAGATCAAATACGGGACGCGATTTTGAACATGCCACTCGCACATGACCACGCCCCCTGTCCTTTATTTTCATTTCTGAAAGGTGGCAACCCTATTTACAAGGTGACTGCATACTTCCATAAGTGTTATTCTATAGCCTGGTGTGCTGGAGCCTATCCCAGTGCTCACTGGGCAGAAGGCCCAAAACACCAGGGACAGGCCTCCAGCCCATCACAGGGCAGACACACAGACATACATGCACACACTTATTCACACCTAGGGGCCAATTCAGCCTGACTGCATGTCTTTGGACTGGGAATCGAACCCAGGCTCTTCCTTCTGCGAGGCTACAGTGCTTCCCATCTCCCAGCATTCCACCTACAACAGATCCCAGTGGTGTTCAGTGTTTCAGTCCTCACCTGATCTGATGTGGTGGTCGATTTCATCCACTTTGATAACAGCATCTGCAATTCCAGCATCAGTGTCTTTGTCTCTAATGACCCCTTTAATGCCACGATGCACCTGGAACAGGTGGGGAGAAGCATCAAAGGGCTGTTTTGCATGCTGGTGCTTTAGTTATAGATCATGATGTAGATCAATAGATTGTATGGGAAGCATTCTGGAGCATGTCCGTTGGTCCACTCGTCCATACACTTACCCCACTTACCCAATCTTACTGAAATGGACATGATCTGTAGGTTTGGGTGTACCGCGGTGGTCCTTACCTGCTCCATGTAAATCAGAAGAGACTCTTTATTGTTCTCCCACTCGATGGGCAGTTCACTGGCATGAGGGAATTTATCACAGGACAGCTCTACGGTCACCTCGAAGCAGTTGGTGTGCAGATAGCTGAAGTCGTTCATACCTGTGAGTAAGCAGAGGTGGTTTTGTTCAGTAGAGTTCAGTGGAAGCTTGCTTGTGTTAAACCACCATAGCCTAGCCATAGTTAGCTACCATGCTAACGTTAGCTTTTCGCTTGTTGTCCTCTGACTAGCTTATTCTGTCACTGGAGCAACCAGTTCTCTTCATTGTGATGGTGATATGACTACATGACCCCATACAGGGCTGTACCTGACTCAGAATTTTGCCAGTCGAATCGGATTCGCCCGTCCTGGTCGACGATTCGACTACTCGTTCATGTTTTTTCTCCATGTTCATTATCTAGTACTCAGTAAATCAATCTGCACACGGTTCAGATCTGATCCTCCTCATTTAGAAAGTCAGTAGAGTCACAGGAACATACTTCTGAACTAAAAGAGGCGGGGCTTATGATGATCGATCTGAACTGGAGCCTGATTTAATTACAGGATATAGCGTCGGGCAGCAGCGCGTAGTTATGCTAAACATTAGCGCTTATAGCTTATAGTCTTTTTAATTTCACTTCTAACAGCTTCTTCAGTAGTAGGACCCTTCGCCTTTCATCTCTCATAAATAATAACCTGCTAAATAAAACCAGATTAGTCCATATTTAAATTATTTATAGATGAAAAGAAGAATGGTAGACCTGAAACCGTTTAATTATTATAATAAATAATTATCTCTCGTTTATCGGCAGGCGTATTAAGTGACTGTACTTATCTTTAAATAAAGATAATCGTAGCTGTAGACGAATAAATAAACATATCTGTAATTTTGGTTCTAAAATAATGGAATTATAATAAAACAAATGTCTTCGCTCCGTTATTCCTTCACCGCACACAGCCATTATGTCTAAAACGAAAGTCAGCTCCCTCGTTTGGAGCAGTGTGGGATGTCTGACTGAATGACGAGCAGAATTGGGTTTCATTTGTTCGGGTTCTCTTCTTCAGAAGCTCCTCCAGACTTTCTCTGAGACATCGTTCCCCCCCGTGTTTCTCAGTGAACCGCCAGCGCACGGTGTCACATGGAGTTCATTTTTCAGCAAGCATCACAGCTTAGCTAGAACTTATATTTATATTTATTATTCCCCTTTAATAATTATTATAGTGTCTTTTTACATTCTTAAAGTTCTAGTGCATATTTGTAAGCTTTGGTCTGTTTTACAAGTCACTGTTGTCAGTCGACTTGAAGGGTCTCCGACTGATGATTCGACTCGTCGACTTCTAGAGGGCAGCCCTATAAGACCTACACTATATGGCCAAAAGTATTTGCTCCTCCACCTACACACGCATATGAACTTCGTCATCCCATTCTTAATCCATGAGGTTTAATATGATGTCGGCCCACCCTCTGCAGCTATAACAGCTTCATCTCTTCTGGGAAGGCTTTCCGCAAGGGTTAGGAATGTGTCTATGGGAGTCTCTGACCATTCCTCCAGAAGGCCATTTGTGAGGTCAGACACTGATGTTGGATGAGAAGGCCTGGCTCTCAGTCTCTATCCTAATTCATCCCAAAGGTGTTCTATCGGGTCGAGGTCAGGACCCTGTGCAGGCCAGTCCAGTTCCTCCACACCAGACTCGCTCATCCATGTCTTTATGGAGCTTGCTCTGTGCACTGGTGTGCGGTCATGTTGGAACAGGAAGGGGCCGTCCCCAAACTGTCCCACAAAGTTGGGAGGATGGAATGGTCCAGAGTCTCTTGGTCTGCTGAAGCATTAAGAGTTCCTCTCACTGGAACTAAGGGGCGGAGCCCAACTCCTGAACACCAACCCCACACCATAATCCCCCCTCCACCAAACTTTACACTCGGCAGTTAGATAATTACTGTTCTCCTGGCAACCAAACCCAGACTCGTCCATCGGATTGGCAGATGGAGAAGCGTGATTGGTCACTCCAGAAAAACAAATCAAAACCTCCCTCCCCCAAAACTATCTGATCTACTCACACCAGCACCACGTCACTGTCACTGCAGTGCTGAGAATGATCCACCGCCCACATAATACCTGCTCTGTGGTGGTCCTGTGGGGGTCCTGACCATTGAAGAACAGGGTAATACAGTATACAGAGAAACAGATGGACTACAGTCTGGAACTGTGGAACTACAGAGTGTCCTATATGGTCAGTGTAGCTGATAAGATGGATAAAGAGAGTCGAGGCAGTTTTAATAGAGTCGAGGCAGTAGTTATGGCTGATTGGTGTATATTTCAGTCAGTACTGATGAATATGCATCCCTCTGTATATGGATAAGGCTGTAACTGTGAGAGATAGCTGACTGAATCTAAACTGAAGCTAAAGGAAACCGGTGATACCCACTGCCGGGCACTGTGTGCCAGTCAGCTCCATTGATGATGTTGTTGTGCCGCACAAAGTCCTTGTTGTGGCACGGGCGGCGGTCTGGGTTGGACAAGACGTGGTTGGTGCTGGCGTACACCGTGGCCAGCCAGCGGAAGAAGCTGTCGTCGGCGGTGGGGGTGTACTCGCGCGGGGCCCAGTCCCGGGTCATGTCGAACGGATACGTCACCACCAGCTCCCCACCGTGGAAGTTAGCGCTCAGGACAAAGGGGATGGTCTGCATCCAGCTGATCACCGCCCGGGTCTCAGGGGCCACCTTCCGTCCGCCGAGCAAGTAGATCAGTTAAGAACATAAAACAGAAAAAACAAGTTGAGGATAGATCACTTGTTAGTTTGGAGTATATATGTATATATATATATATAAATATATATATTAACTTATATATGGAAACATATATAGACGTAATATCTCAATGTATCTTTAAAAATATATCAAACTACATACATATTTTTTCCACAGTACTGGCTTAGTATGTAATATTGTTTACATATACATATATATATATATATATATATATATATATATATATATATATATATATATATATATATATAAAACAACATATATAAACAATATTACATTAGTATTAGTATTAGTATTTTAAAACTCTCTTTTTTCCTTTTATATGGGCTTATTGTCTTACAATATTTGTCAAAATTTTGACCTACTGTACTATCTATAAATACTGCCAAAAAATCTCAAGACATTCAACATACAGTAATATACCAAAAATAATGACTTAATTTCTCAATATATTGGCTTAGTGCCATATCTATAAATAATAATAATAAATAATAATCTCAAAATAATAGATATACAGTAGTATAATCAAAATTATGACTAAATATTTTAAAATATTGTTGCTGTCCAATGAAAAACATGTATCTCCATTTTTGTCCATTTTTACTTTTATTCATAATTTGAACAATTCACCTGCTGTTTACACTGTGTGAAAATCTCATGATGAATGGGCCAACAGAAACGGCCCAAAACCACTTGGAAAGACGTCTGGTTCCATTGACTTACATTCAAATTGAATGAGGTTTTTGCCTTTTCCTGGAAAGTTGCCATTTTGGAGATACTTGTTTTTCTTTGGACAGCTATAGACTTATTGCAATATCTATAAAACGTCTCAAAATATTAGACACACAGTTGCATATCAATATAATGACTCAATGTGTCCAAACATTGACCTACTGCGATATCTATAAATATTAATAGCAAAAACAAAAAAAATCAAAATATTTAAAAACGGTAGTATATCAAAATCATGGCTGAATATCTCAAAATATTGGCATACCTTCTCATGATATTGACTTTGTATCTCATATCTCTTATATATACTGTACATTTTGATTGCTAAGTATCTAAGTAGTTAAGTTATCCCCAAATAATTTTTTTTACTCAGGGTGCTTTTAGTTCCAACGACCAAAAAGAACGTGACCACCAGAACGACTCGCTATTTCGTAATCCAGATACTGTGGCTCACATCCGGTAATAACTTCCTGTGAAGTTTATTTTTAATGTAAACTGTTATTATTAATAATCATCCTTGTATCTTCAGCTCAGCGTGGCCTGCAGTTTTGGTGCAGCACTGATCATAACAGTACGTCGGCCTACAAGAGGGAGATGCATGATCTGTTTGGTCCCGCATCAACAAACTTGCTGTCTCCTCTTAGTCCCTGAACACCAGCCACGTCTTCAAAAAGGCCGCTGTTGCAGGAGACTGAAGAGCTTCCAGATGAACACATCAACAAGGGCTCAGCATTTCCTGCGGCACCACAGAGAGTGTTCTGGATGTATCGCGGTGTGCTCTGGCAACCTGGCTGCCCAGGATCTCAGTCTCCTAACAAGGAGCTGTCAGAAGGGCGTCAAAACTCATCTGCACTGATCTCCCTCAACTCCAGGACATCTATTCATCCCTCTCCCACTTAAGCGTCTAGTCCATCATCATGGAAGCCTCTCACTTATGCCCTCTTATCCCTGCTTCCCTGCGGCCAATGCTTCCAAAACATCGCAATGCACACCATGCGCCTCCAGCACAGCTTCTTCCCAAAAGCCGTCAGGACTCATAACAACAAATGCTGACTGACCGCTGTCTGTCTTGACCTCCCTCACGGGGCACACAGTGTACTTTCACATGCTTTCAGATTCATATCACTGACTTGCCTCCTCACAGTGCAAACTCTGGCAGACACGCCTAAAGCAAGACATTAAAGGAGCTGTAGCAAGAGATTAAAGGAGCAATATGTAAAACGATGCAACTTCATTTTCCCAACATTACTGGGTGACATATCACTGGAAAGTTGAGATGTCCATCCGTATTGTGATAAGCTCACGCACAAGCCCTTCTTCTTTACTCCTAAGCAGTCTGAAATGAATGTTGTGAGGTTAGCATCAAACTTCACCCGTTTACTGTCCAAGAGCATCTACAGTGGTGGGAAGCAGTGCCAGTGTTGGCCCTCATATGCTCGCATTTATGCCACTGCTTGTAGACGTGGCACTCACTATTGCCTCTTGAGGTGCAAAATGATATATCAAGACAGGGATGGCCACAGCTAGCTGGTTAGCATGCTAACTTTAGTAGATATCTCTGCAAGATGATGCATACAATCTTTGATATAGTGTCAAAACATATTTCTTCACAGTCTGTTAAGAATTTTGGAACATTTATAAAGTAGTAATTTTACATATCGCACCTTTAAATACAGTGAGTCTAATGGTGTGGACTGCACTATAAGAGCTGCTGCTACTCACAAAGGCCTCCTCAGATGTATACTGCTCAGGAATGGGAAAGTAATGGTTGATGAGTTTGGACTTGTCCATCTCCAGCTCGATAGCTTTCCACATCACTGTGTTCAGATCGGCAAAGTTGTTGTTCATGTCGATGCCTTCGTAGCTGTAACGGCCCAGGGCCCACCCGGACAGCTCCGAGCCCTGCCCAAAGAGAAAGGAACACATGCTAATGAGCGAAGCTATGGGCATAGTTTGTTATTATGGTACTCTATAGTGGAACCAGACGTCCAGAGTGCTTCTGAAAGGTCCCGCCCAGAAAGCTATTACGTGAAATGGTTATGAATCCAGTGCCTGGTGGTTTTTGGCAGTGATCTGGAGTTATCAGGCAACATAGTCTACAGCAAAAGCTCCCCAGACCAAAATGAGTCCCCTCGGTGATGTTCTGATAGGTTCTTGGGTTGAGGTGACAGTACATTTGAACCACCGTGCCTACACTGAGCTGATGGACAACCAGGTTTTGCCGTTAGTCCATCATCTTACTAACCACAACATTCCTATCCCTGTATTCCCAGATGACGATTGTTGTGTTCACAGGGCTGCAAATGTGACCGAATGGCAGGATGAACGTGGGTGTGGTTGGTGTAGCTCAGGGGATAACACTCCTACCCGCCAGGGAGCCACCACATGTGGGAGACTGGGGTTCGAATCCCGGTCTGGGTGACTATGCTGTGCTACACTAATAAGAGTCCTTGGGCTAGACTCCTAACACTACATTGGCCTACCTGTAATATGGTTAACCCTGTAAGTCACTCTGGATAAGAGCGTCAGGTAAATGTAAAGAAGCATTCCTGCATCTGATTTTGCCCAGATTTGAATCCTCTTGAAGATCTGTAGCAACTACCCGGAACAATTAGGAAAACGGCAGAAAAGGCATCCACCAAATCTGGATGAGCAATGCAATTCTCTAATGCAAGAGTGTCTGAACATTGATGTGGCCTACATCCAGAAATCAAATCCAATCCCAGGTGGTATTGTGTGCTTTTAGGGACATTTCAGTCACGGGGGACGCATTTTTGTCTGGTGGGCTTATAATAACTCTGAAGACGCATCTGGTCAGTTCGAAAAGTTCATAAACTGCCTATATTTGCATTGTAGCTGTTGTGATCTCTGATTCCTTTCATCATTGCACAAAGACCAGTTCCCATATAGCGTCGGTAAGGTTCCCTACAGTCATCGTCAGTGTCCACCGTGAATAACTTTGTTTACACCTGACTTATGGACACTTATGAGCATGGAATTCCCCCAAAATGGGAGCCGAGACCACCAGCTTGATTGATTTGCAAATGTCTTTAAGGGCTTCTTGACACATCCTTTCAGATTCATATCACTGACTTGCCTTCTCACAGTAAAAACTGGCATACACGCCCAAAGCAAGACATTAAAGGAGCTGTAGCAAGAGATTAAAGGAGCCATATGTAAAATGATGCAACTTCATATTCCAAACATTATTGGGTAACATCACTGGAAAGTTGAGATGTCCATCCGTATTGTGATAAGCTTATGCACAAGCCCTTCCTCTTTACTCCTTAGCAGTCTGAAAGAAACTTGTGAGGTCAGTATCAAACTTAATTCGTATACTCTCGAAGAGCATCTCCAGTGGTGGGAAGCAGTGCCAGTGTTGGCTCTCATTGGCTCTCATTTGTGCCACTGCTTGCGGACTTGGCACACACTACTGCCTCTAGAGGTGCAAAATGATATATCAAGACAGGGAGGGCAATGGCTAGCTGGTTAGCATGCTAACTTTGCTAGATATATTCGCAAGATGATGCATAAATATCTTTGATATACTGTCTAAACATATTTCCATAATTTTGGGACATTTATAAACTGCTAATTTTACATCACCAGACAAAAATACGTCCCCCGAGACTGAAATGTCCCTAAAGCACGCAAGACCACCACAAGAACAAATAGCACCTGGGATTGGATTTGGTTTCTGGATGTAGGCCACATCAATGACTTTGTTTACGTCTGACTTATGGATACCTATGCCATGGAATTCCCCAAAAATAGTGCTTCACATTATTGTGACCAGGCTATAAACTGAATTAATGAAATAACAAACTTGCTCCATGGATATAGCTAATGTTTACATTACTGTGTAAGCATCATGAATGCAAGCATGATCTGATATATCACATGATGTTGTGATATGCAGGGACAATATGGTGACATTGGATTGGGTGTTGCTAAACATTTCAGTGCTGAGATGGACTGAAATTAGCATGCTATCAACAATGCAATGATCCCTATCAGCATAATAATGGCGGCCCAGTTGGTTGCCGCAGCCTGTAGTGAGTAAAAGCTACTCCAGTTAAATGAAATCTGTTGCTCCTGAAGCCAGTTAATTTCCGAACAGTAGTTTTAATGTCATGGTTTATGCACAACTATGATTGATCCATAATGTCACACTACAGATTGTGTTCAGATTAGTCAGAAGTAAATGCTTATTAGATACTGGAGGACAAAAAAGCAAATACAATTCTGTAACAAATTTAACCTGAAATGTTATCGCATAATGTAACATAACACAACAATATAGTGGTTATTTTGCACAGATTTGCACTTTAAATAGGACAAAAGTTTACCTGGAAAGCTGGACTGATGGCTATGTATTTCCTCCTGTAGTTTCCTCCTAAGTAAGTAAGTGAAGTGCCTCAGTTAAAACTAGGTCGTTTTAGGAGGGATGTACAGATATGGGAATCACAGACATCTGCCAACGGATAAACATTCATTAAATGTAGAAATTTGGTTGAAAAATGTAAAAATGTAGACCTCAGTCGTTTATCTTTAGGGTTACACATTCAGTAAAATGAATAAAAAGCTGCTGCTTCACTAACCCCAGCAGCGCCTTAGCATCCTGCTGTTCTGCAGTGCAATATGTGTGACCTGATATATTGTGTGTGTGTGTGTGTGTGTGTGTGTGTGTGTGTGTGTGTGTGTGTGTGTATATGTATGTATGTATGTATGTATGTATGTGTGTATGTGTATATGTATGCGCTTGCAGCATTAGATGGAAGTTTATATATAGGATTGGCATCAGTATCAGCCAATGTTTCATTAGGCTTTCAAGGTTTCATTACTGCCATTTCTATGTCACACCAGGGGCATTTAGCGCCTCAGTGTTCTTCAGAGCACACATTCATATTCTGGAAGTAATTCATACAGCTGTTAATTGCTTTCTAAATTATTAATCAATTCCAATCAGTTGAAAAGGACTGAGAGCTCTGTATAATAGCAGGACTATTTATGTGGTTTATGAGTCACACAAACCCGTATGCCTCAGTTTCAGAAAAAGTTTGATGGTATCAGTCTGCATTATCGCTCCAGCCGAGATGTAAACAGTGAGTCACAAACAGCAGGCTTTATATTGGCCCTTTGGTCGTCTTGTTCTGAAAATCCAGGGCATTATAGATATGGTTTTATATCCTGTGTCTTTGTTCTCTTTAGTGTCTGATTACGCTCATGTATTTTTCAGCATGTATTTGATATTGCCTGGAGTGGTGTTGTAGTGTGCTTCCGCGCTGTGTCCATAAGGGGGCAGCGTGAGAGGATTACGTCCTGCTGAACCAGGATTGGCTCTCACATGGCAAGCACTCGCTAACTGTGATCTAATGAATTTAGACAGCAGAGCTGTAAGCAATGGCCTCTGTTCGTGTTTGTCTTTCCACTGCCCAACAAAAATCTGTGGCATCTCTGGGAAATGTAGGCCTGTTGAAAATGTTTAAGTGCCGTATGTATGGTCACTTAATGGTTTCTCTAACCATTTTCTGGGCTATTTCTGTTTTTCCTTCACTTGACACTGTTTGCTTATAGTTCAGATTGGGGCACAAATGTTCTCGGTGTGCATCTTATATCAGATGTTTTCGTTTTGCTTACTGACACAGGCGTTGGATTGGAAGAGAAGTGTTTTTATTTCAGGCACATTGCTGATTGTTTGAAGACTGGCCTCAGTCCCTGCGTCAGGCGTTAGTGTTTTACTCAAAACTGACTTGAGCTTTTTTTTTTCTACATTGAAACGAAGGCTAAGTAGTGTTAGTCCAGAAAAGAGGGAGCCTGCTAAATCAAGTGCTGTGTATGTGTGGAGAATGGTGGGGCTGAGCAAAGTAGCACCTGAGCAAGTACAGTTCTGCATCTTATATCATGTTTTCGTTTTGCTTACTGACACAGGCGTTGGATTGGAAGAGAAGTGTTTTCATTTCAGGCACATTGCTGATTGTTTGAAGACTGGCCTCAGTCCCTGCGTCAGGCGTTAGTGTTTTACTCAAACTGACTTGAGCTTTTTTTTCTACATTGAAACGAAGGCTAAGTAGTGTTAGTCCAGAAAGAGGGAGCCTGCTCAATCAAGTGCTGTGTATGTGTGGAGAATGTGGGGCTGAGCAAAGTAGCACCTGAGCAAGTACAGTTCTGTGCAGAAGTCAAAGACCTCCCCTCATTTGTTTAAATTCCAGCCTCAGTGGCTGCTGAGTAGAAGAAAACAGCGGAGAACAAAAATTGAAAGGAAACTTGTGTAGAAGCCCCAGGAACTATCGCATGCTCAGTATTTAGCATGTCCAGCTTTTGTCTTGATTGAAACACCAGCAACCTTTTTTTAAATCTCAGTAATAGCTTCTTGATTGCTGCATGTTAAGTGTTGACTAAACTAATATGAAGTAACACATTAGGTAACATGGAGTAACACATTAACAGTGGTTACACCGCTTAACTAATCTTAAGTAAAGTAAAAGTAACCGTAACATTAACAGTGGTTACACCGCTTAACTAATCTTAAGTAAAGTAAAAGTAACCGTTGTTCCCCATTTACTTAACATTAACCACTGTTAATGCATTTCTTCATGTTACCTAATGCATTACTTCATACTAGTTAGTCTATACTTAATGTAAAGCGTAAAGCCTTTTTTGTATTCCTGTTTTTCCATTCCATTTTTCCCATTTCAACTTTCCCTTCCTTATTCCAGTAGATTATCCTAAATCTAATCTTCTCAGAAACATCAGCTGTAAAATGAAACGTACTGAAAAGCAATATTGACTGTAAATGAAATAAACAGTGTGCTCTCTGGCTTTTGCACAGTGCTGCATGTGTGTGCGCGCTCCTGTGCCTAACTGTCTGTCTTTAGGGAGCGAGGGAGGAAGGGCTGCTGCTTTGCCCTGATGGGCCATTTACAGCTAGCAAACAAAGAGAAAATTCAAGACGGTCCACACAGGAGCTTCACAGCTTCTTTTAATGACCCGCGGTGAGCTCATGTGCGTGTGAATTCAGGCAAGTGCTGCTGTTTATTTTCGGCAGGAACCACTCATTTGAATCCAGCGCACGCGTTTGTGTATGAGGGCTGAGAAATAGTGGCCGTTTACCACTTGTCTCTCAGCAAGCTCTCTGCTGTGTTATTACGCGAAAAGAAAGACACAGTCTTCCCCTTCACTTGCCATGATCTAATTTGTTTGCCAGGTGACAGCCACACATCTGGAATGGCCGGTGCTTACGCTGCTTTTTCCTAATGCTGCGGTTTTAGCATTTAACTGCCGCTTGAGAGATGAATTCTCCCGGGGTCGTATAGCTTGGCAATGCAATAAATAAAGCCAACACACGAGTGTCGCAGGGTTTTTGGGGTTTCCTGGGCTTGCCAACTGTGGCTGAATGGCAAAGTAAACAAGCCTAGCTATGCAGGGCCCTGCCTCAGAGTGATCTCTCAATGAAATTGAGCGTTCCGTGCATTGCATCAAAGACAGTGTTTTTTTTCTCTCTCTCTCTCTCTCTCTCTCTCTCTCTCTCTCTCTCTCTCTCTCTCTCTCTCTCTCTCTCTCTCTCTCTCTCTCTCTCTCTCTCTCTCTTCTCTCTCTCTCTCTCTCTCTCTCTCTCCTGTGTTTATGATGTTAAATAACAGGTTGGTCAGGCAGTTATCTCACAAATGACTGTTTGAAATGGGAGAATTGTAATGTTTGGGTTAGCGCTTGTCTGTTGGGATTGTCTAAGAACACGGCTTATTTTGGAGTCGCTGTAATGAGGCTGTGTAGGAAAACGTCTCTTTATTTGAGCCGAGCCAGACCTCGACTTAACAATATGTTTAATTCCGCAGAGGGTGAAGCCAATTAAACTTCCTTTATTTGTCATTGTTCAAGAGGATGGAGCCCGTGCTGTTTATTTTAAGTGCCTTTTTCTTTTTTTTTTCCTGCGGACTTTTGTGCCACAAAGCGCCATTTCAGGTGCTTTCACGCAGCTGTGCTATTCTCTCGGCCCGTCTGGTCATAGCTTAGACGATGTTTCATTTGGCTTGTACTCCCCTCCCCACTACCACCAGCCTCCCAGTTCGCCCCTCCCTCAACCTCAACCAAGAACTTGTAACAGAGGCTCTCACTAAAAGTGCCAGAATGCTAAAATAGTGGGTAAATTGAAGTCAAGTTTTTCTCGTCAGCTCGTGTAGAGAGTCTGTCAGCAGATGCTGCGTATGTTTGAAGGCAGAGTAAATGTGAGTGGAAGTTGCTTGTGTCTCTTGAAGGGAAACATGAGTGCTCGTTCCTGACGGCAGCATCAGAGTGTGAATATGACCCCTGGCAAAGAGAGGGAGCGAGGAATGAAGTGCTGTGATCATCACCCACCTTTTTTTTTTTTTTTTTTCCTCCCCCACTTTCTCTCCCTTTCCACCAATCCGGACTCCCATTGTTTAGTCTTGCCTTGAGAACGTCTGCTGTGGGCTCTGTGCTTTCCTTAAGGCTACGCAGAACAAAGTCATTCTTTTAATGTTTTCTATGCAAAACACACCTTAACACCTCAATAGCCGTGCGAGAAGCAGGTTTCCAGCCATTTTTTTCTTTTACACTGTCCTTACTCTTATATTGTGAGTCTTTAAATGAGTGCCTTGAATCTTTTTTTTTTTTTTTTCTGACTGTCTTCTCTTTCACTTCAAATCGTTCTGCTTTCCACTTGTCTGCAGATCCCTGCTGAATGTATTAAATGAAGTTACTAGATATGAGTGCTTAAGGGGCCAGGGCCTCTGAGGCTTGCCAAGGAGCTCACAAGCTTGGCTCACTCATCCGTGTCACCTTTTTTTTGTGTGTGTGTTTCAGCTACTGGCTGACATATTTGTGTTTTAGAGCAGTTTTATTGTTGTTTTTTTTTTTTTTCTTTTAAAAAAATATTCTGCCCTTCATCTGTTGGGCGCTACAGGCACGAATGCAGCCTCTCTATTTAGAGGTAATCGGGCAAACATAAGCATGACTGTTCAGTCTGCTATTTTGGAAAGTGTTTAATGAGACTAGCACACAACTAATGATGAGGCATTGGTGGCAGACTGAACTGTTTTCCTTCTTTCTATCCTTTGGACAAGACATGAACTGGTGCTAGTGTGGCTGCTCCTTTTGTTTTCACAGAAATGTTCAGTGAAGAAAACCGAAGCCCCTTCACACGCCGCTCACTTTTAATTCCCCTTGTTTTGATGTAGCTTGATATCTACCATCTGCTGACAGAGTAACTAATCTGTTAGGAGTTATTCTCTCTGTCAGTCATCGTTCTAGTCCACGGCTGCTTCTTTTTTTTACAGTGTTAAACGAGACGCCGCTATGATAAAGTAGCGTAAGCAGAGACCGCGCACCACCAGAGCTATTGTGATGGGGCGCTGAATACATAGCTGAAACTGAATAGACGCAGTCAGCTTCCCAGATACATGCTTAGGCCTGTAGAATGTGGAGTGCTTTGCTTGTAACTGCACCGGTTGTCTCCTTTCATTATCAGTTAATGGTGCCCAAACTGAACTTGACAGGGCCATGTGATAAACAGAGGAGCTGTGAAATCCTGGAGGTGGAGTTTTCAGCTGCCTGATAATGGGATCTCCTCTACCGGTGTTGGAGTCATCTGAACACCGGAAATGCAAAGCATTCGCCCTTATAACAGTCCCGTAAAGTGCCGGGTGTTTTTCCTTTAAGCTCCCGGTTTGTGTTATGTTTCTTGCCAGGCTGTTCCAAGAACAGCGCAAGCCTCCTCTGAAATACTGCACACTTTTACAGCGTGTTCCAGCTGAAGATTTACAACAGTCATCAGCATAGAATGAGTTTGTTACCCTGTGTATTTTGTGGCATGTCAGTTTGTGGCTGAAATGCGGCCATGTGATGGGTTGTCAGTTTCATTAATGGTTGTCACTCACCCTGGGGAAATGTGCCTGTGTGCACACGACGTTAAAATGATTTAATATTCATCAGCTCAGTCTTAGTCTTCTTTGCATTGTTTGTGTTGTATCCCCCCCCACCCACCCCCCTTCACCGCTGCGGTTTTGTGCCCACGCCTTCTGCAGCTATTCACTTCAGTGCAGTAATTGACCGTCTGCAGCCGTGTCAAACGCGCCGTTGTGTGTTTTTCTCCTGAGCCAGGAGCTAATCTGCTATTGGCAGCCCGGGAGCCATGATTGGTATCTCTTTGAAAAGTGCATTCTCTAAATATCTTCCTCTAGCACAGAGAGAATTTGCACTCCGGTCGGGCTCAGTGCGAGAACTGCCGGGGCAGCTGAAAAAGGACAGGAATAAATAAGGATGTACTTGAGTAAATGTAATAAATATGCTTGAATGTGCAGCCCAAATGCTTGCTGGGAGGGAGAGCTCGCCTGGTGTGTGTGTGTGTGTGTGTGTGTGTGTGTGTGTGTGTGTATTGTCAGGAGAACAGGAGTCACACTGTCTCTGGCTTCCCCAGAGCTGGAGAGCGTTTGCCAGCGCTGGGATCACTAGGGACACCTCCTGCTTTTGAAAACCTGACAGGCTACATGCTTTGCAGCACAATAAAGGGCCCACACCACACCAAACTTGATTCCTATTGATCTTAGCTGCCGCTCCAAATGTGTGTTTTACGTTGGGTGGTGAGAAGGGCGGCCTTTATTCTGCAGGGTTATGATTTGTATGCCTACATTTTGCCCAGACAAGGCACCAGGAGTGGGTGTAATGACTGTGTAATGGCTCATACCGCAGTGCTTTTTTTTTAGTTGCTATAAACTTTATATGTGTGTGAATAAGAAGAATTCATAACACATTTTCCTTATGATCAAAGTGAAACACAGGACCAAGGAGGTTTGCTTAGCTGGCTGAGTGTTTGCACTCCATGAAAGGAGTGGTAAGAGGAGAAGGTAAACTGCATATGATTGGTTGATGTGTTCCTGTCTGATGGTGCATGATGTAATTTGATGTTCTTCACATCTTGATACAAGGTTGCATTTCCAGGTTTACATGATACAATTATTTTTGCTTTACATGACATGAACATGAAAGCTTTGTTCAGACTGCCAATCTGATTTTTGGCACATACAGATTGTATTCAGATTGATATGTAATAGTTTAGACTACCAAAAACACATAAAATCATCATCATTCAAATCAAATTCAAAGCACATTTTGAGATGCTGGACCTTTTACAGATGCATTTGGACACTTAGATGTCCTAACAGACATTTCAAAGCATTGATGCAACAAATGGTGACAATGACGTGTCCAGGGTGACGAAGGTGCTGGAGAAATGAGAGAGCACCAAAACGTCCTCTGTTGTTAGGTTTGAGATTCTGAGCTGTTGACTTGACAGAAGGATGTTTGGATGGTGAGATGATGCATCTTAATCTCTAATGGGTCCCATGTGGCTCCACAGTTAGGCTACTGATACCTGTGTTGTTACCACAGCAGCCCATGTATATAAGTTGGAGATGGTCGGGATACACAAATCTGATCTGATTCCCTTACAAATACTAGTGTGCACACTTAACGTCTCAAAAGAATGAGATATGTGAGGAACGATTCCAGTTTGTCTGCAGTCTGAAGAGCCTAATAAGCTTAAAATACTTACTGGCTACTTGCACAAGGCAGCACCGTACAGCTTTTTGGCAGGGTGCACATCAACTTTACATTCAACTGCATGAGATTTAAAGGACATGCCAT